>JAVLVB010000259.1:1043086-1053833 GCA_032876305.1 Orestias chungarensis
CTTTTAGAGATTCTAGGAACCACCAGTAAACCTGCAGTCTGAGAGCAAAGTGCTCTGTTAGGGACATAAGGAGTAATCAGATCTCTGATATACGATGGAGCTTTATTAGTGAGGGCTTTATATGTCAAAAGAAGAATCTTAAAATCTATTCTAAGTTTGACAGGGAGCCAATGAAGGGAAGCTAAAATAGGGGAGATATCATCTCTCTTTTTAAGTTTCATCAGAACTCTTGCTGCACCATTTTGGACCAACTGTAGACTTTTAATTGCATTTTGTGAACTTCCCGCTAATAAAGAGTTACAATAGTCCAGCCTTGAAGTAACAAATGCATGTACTAGCTTTTCAGCATCTGTCCTAGAGAGAATATTTCTAATTTTTGCTATATTCCTAAGATGAAAGAAGGAAATCTTACAGACCTGTTTTATATGAGACTTGAAAGACATTTCCTGACCAAAAATAACACCAAGGTTCTTTACATTATCACCAGATGCCAACCTGATTCTATCCAGGTCAAGTGGCTGACTAAGCAATTTCTTTTTTAGGGGTTCTGGTCCAAAGATAACAACTTCTGTCTTTTCAGAGTTCAGAAAGTTTAAAGTCATCCACATTTTTATGTCATCTAGACATGCCTGTAATCTACCAAACTGACTGGATTCATCAGGATTTATAGATGAATACAGTTGTGTATCATCAGCATAACAGTGGAAATTAACACCATGCTGTCTGATGATTTTACCAATAGGGAGCATGTATGTAGTAAATAGAATTGGGCCAAGTACAGAACCCTGTGGTACTCCACAAGTAACCTTACAATGCGGAGAAGATTTGTCATTTAGATGAACAAACTGGGATCTATAAGACAAATACTATTTAAACCAGCCTAGTGCTGTTCCCTTGATTCCCACAGTGTGTTCGAGCCTTTCAATGAGGATATTGTGATTGTGTCAAAAGCAGCACTGAGATCTAACAGAACTAGAATAGACACGAGCCCATTGTCTGAGGCCATGAGAATATCATTAGTAACTTTAAGGAAAGCTGTCTCAGTGCTATGATGAGCTCTGAAACCTGACTGAAATTCTTCAAATAGGTCATTATTCATCAAATGCTTTCTCAGTTGAATAGCAACAATTTTTTCAAGGATTTTAGATAAAAAAGCGCGATTAGATATGGGTCTGTAATTTATTAAGTCTTCTTGATCAAGAGAAGGTTTCTTAAGTAGGGGTTTTATTATAGCTACCTTAAGAGCCTCTGGTACATAACCATTCACTAATGATAGATTAATCATTTCCAAAATGGGGGTAATAATAATAGGAAATACTTCTTTAAACAATTTTGTCGGGATTGGATCCAACATACAAGTTGAAGGCTTAGATGAAGAAAATATTTTTTAAAGCTCAGAAGGCTCAACTGGAACTAAACACTTCAAACAGAGATCAGGCTCCGGAGCCACATTCAGTACCTCATTGCTTACTGAGGTAGTAGTTATGTTTGGTAGGAGGCAATCAATTTTAGTTTTAATAGATTCAATTTTATCAATAAAGAATTCCAAAAAATTCATTACAGCTAAGAGTTGGAGGAATGGGTGACATAACAGAGTTTTCATTTCTCGTAAGTTTAGCAACTGTACTGTATTAAAAAGAAACCTAGGATTGTTCTTATTCTCCTCTATTAGTAAAGTAAAATATGCAGATCTAGCTTGGCGCAGTGTCCTTTTATACAGAAGCACGCTGTTTTTCCAGGATAAATAGGACTCCTCTAAAAGCAAAAACCGCCATTTTTTCTCCAATTTCCTGGTTTTTCCCTTCAAGGTACGAAGTTCTGAATTAAACCAGGGGGCCAACCTCCTATGAGTAATCACTTTCCTTTTAATGGGGGCTACATTGTCTAATGTTGTACGCAATGAGGACGTAATACTATGAACAACAGCATCAATCTGTGTAGGGCATGAAATTAATTGGTTGCCCTCCACTGCGTTTCTCTGAAATACTGAAGAAATTAGAGGTGGAATGGATTCTTTGAAGGCTGTAACAGCATTGTCCGATAGACACCTACTATAAAGACATTTTCTTTCAGATTTTAAGTACTCGATGAAAAATAACTCAAAAGTTATCAAAAATGGTCAGAAAGGAGAGGGTTATGAGGCAGCACTATAACTTTTTCACATTCAAAGCCATAAGTCAGCACAAGGTCTAAAGTGTGACCAAGAGAGTGAGTAGGTGTTTGGATTTTTTGAGTGAAGCCGATTGAGTCTAAAATGACAGTAAAGGCTACATTTAGACTGTCATTTTTGGCGTCAACATTAATATTAAAATCTCCCACTGTAATGATTTTATCAGTGTTTAACACTATTTCAGCTAAAAAATCTGAGATCTGATCTATAAATTCAGAGTAAGGACCTGGCGGACGATACAAAATAAAAAACAGAAGTGGTTTAATTCTTTTAGAGGTTGGATGAGGAAGGCTAAGGGTTAAATGTTCAAAAGAACTATAACGATTAGTTGGCCTGGGATTAATTAATAAATCTGATTGAAAAATGCTTCCTACTCCTCCACCTCTCCCAGTACTTCGAGGAATGTGAAAGTTTGAATAATTAGAGGGAGTTAATTCAGTGATACTAACATAATCCTCATGCTGCAGCCAGGTTTCTGTGAGATAAAGGAAATGAATTTGATTATCAAGAATTAAATCATTAACTAATAAGGATTTTGAGGATAGAGATCTGATGTTCAACAAGCCACACTTAATAGTTTAAATCGGTTTGAAACGTTAACAGGTTGGTGGTGAGCCCTAGGCTGGGTTCTGGGACTATGTTTTCTGCGTACAGTCACCCAGCCAGGCTGATTTCCCAGCTGCATGGGAACTGCTGGAGGATCACTAGGGCAACCTGTTCTTGTCCGCTAAATCTAAAACTGATTAATTAATATTTAGAATACCAATTTTGGAAAAGCCAGTCATTCAATGATAACATCATCTACATAAGATTAGATTTTTTTTAAGGTTTAGTTGTTTGAGGATGATATATTTAATAATTCTATTGTGATAAAAATGTTTGACAGGATGAAGACAACAATGGGACATTTTTCTGCTGCTTTCCAAAATGTACATTATTATTAATCTTTTTCAGTTCTGACACCATGACTTTGACTGAGTCATATAATGCAACATAAACTGTTTGGAAACAGCTGTAAGAGTTTAAGTACAGCAACTCCTTTAGACTTCAGAGCCAGTTTACGTCAAGTGATTATTTTTCTGTCGCTTCTTCAGGTATGAACCATTATTAAAAAATAACACTGAACCCTAATACTGAGATTGGGAAATACAGGAACAGTATAAATTTCCAAATAAAATTAGGTCACCACAAAAAAAAAACTTTATTTGTTTCTAATGTAAAATTTGTTTGTTTTTTTCCCACATGGTTTAAATGACAGAAAATACAAAATATTGATTACTGTGGAGATAATCAGTGTTATTATTTTTCCCCACCAACCAGACGCACGTTAGTATTTAGCCGTACTTTTGGATTACACTTGAATAAGCACCAGAAAAGAGAAATAATAGAAGCCTTTAAGGTCCGACGTACAACCAAATAAATTTGTCCATATTCCCTGACCAAAGAGCTGATCTGTTCACATTGGGAGGGTTTCCGTCTCTTTGAATAACTCCGGGTTTTCCCAAAAAAGTTCTACAAGCGTTAAAGTAGCCCACATTGTTTTCAGGACACCAGCTAGTAGCCAATGTTTAAATGAAAGCACAAAACTAAAGAGGTCATCAGGTCAATATTTAAAAGTACTGCTGGAATTCAACCTCCAACAAACAGTTTTGTGTCCAAAGGTAGACATAGTTTATTAAACATATTATCATCTCTAAAGGAGACAGAGGCGTAACTAAGCATCTGACCGAGTGCAAGAAAGAGGAAAAAGCTGAAGATTTGTGTTGCAGCCCTTATTTTGGAGTTGTATTAGCTAGCTCTTGATGCACATAGTGGACAACATTTTTTTTCTGTATCGTGTAACAAAAAAAGGACTGCATTTTCTGGTCAGACCTTTTAACCATGTGACCTGAGCACAATCTAATTTAATGATCTTGGATAAACATGAATGTATCTATACTGAGAACATAAAAAAACGTCATATATAAGCTACTAGGTGTCTCTCTCTTAATGCTTCTATTCAGAATGTCTCTTAAGTAAAACACAGAAGACTAATAGATAACTGAATCTGCACATTTATTTTGTTGAAGTTTAAAGTAAGGAACATTTAGGAAACATATTTTTTATCATTACATTAAAAAAACCCAGAACCATAACATATTTATGTTGAAAAATTTATACACACTTTCACCACATCTGAAACAGAAACCAATCAGGTAACCATGCAATCTGAGAATCTTCTAGTTCCTGTGTGAAACATTGGTAAATTTCAAACTGATAAACAGTTGTCATTTGAATTTTACCGTTATGTGATTTATGTTTCTATAGGAGCTTCTTGCTGTTTTGTTATTGAGACTTTCATTGGTAAGAGTTTTAATTTACCATCAGTGTTAAAGTATGGAAACATCATCTCAGTGAAGGCCCGTCTGAAGCAGTGAATTAGCGTGTTAGTTTCCATATCAGAGAATGACAGCTTTCCTTTCTTCGTGTCCATTGTGACTCTGACCCTCTGAAACTTTTTCTGTACTGGGAGGTCAATTGGAACCGCTGTTGGTGACCATGTCTTGTATTTGCCTTGAATTAACCAAATGACCAAGCATCCAGACCTCACTGTCTCCAACATCAACATCCCAGCTGTGTTTCCCTGAGTTAAATCCTTCAGAACTCAGGACAGAACACCTTTTATTGGATCATCAGGAAGCTGCTGTTTGTCTTCAAACATCCCACTGGTCAGTTCTTCAGACAGGAGAATGTATGGGTGAGCAGTGTTCGGGTCGAGGATGAGAGGAGTGTAGGACACCATGTTGTTCATGTTGCTCCAGATGTTGAAGGCCAGGTTGCCCAGATGTTTGGCCTGGTCTATCAGTGCTCCTGAGGGCAGATATGTTTCCTCCAGCAGGGGGCAGTGCTGGACTCTTTCCACTGCAGCCTTGTAGTTGAGCAGGAATGAGACATCTTCAGCTCTCAGCTCCTCCTCGGTGTTTCTGATTGTGCATGAAAGAGCTGCAATATCTCTGCTCAGAGCCTCCATCTTCTCCTTCATCATCCCACTCTTCTGCTCCTTTTCCTTCCTTAGTGCAGCCAGTCTGACCTCCTCTTCCTCTGCTAGAAACTGATGAAGCTTCTTAAACTGCTCCTTAATCTGCCTCTCGGTGTGTCGGGCCTGGAGCTTCATGTGTTCTGCTGTCTGATCAAACTCCTCTAGAACTTTCTTCCTGAGCTCCAGGAACCTGAGCTTTTCAACATCTGATTCTGTTAACTTAAAGCAAATAGCAAAACTTAAAGCATATACTCATATTGGAATCCTGGGCACTCTTTGCTGCTGGTGTGAAAACCATTCGTTCTGTAATTTTAATGGACCACAGTAACAGTAGGACCAAGTCTCCAGAGCACAAACAAAAAAAACAACCTTCAATCCCTGAGAAATGTAGTTTTTTAAATTTATTTATTTTAGAATTTATACCACTGGAACTCAGGAGGAAACCACCCCATGACGGGGTAACTCTTTTGTAACAGGCAAATATCTGATATACAAAAAAAATCCATCTGTCCATTTTCTTGCCGCTTATCCGAAGTTGGGTCGCGGGGGCAGCAGCCCGAGCAGGGAAATCCAGACTTCCCTCTCCCCGGCCACGTCCACCAGCTCCTCCGGGAGGATTCCAAGGTGCTGCCAGGAGAGCCGGGACACATAGACCCTCCAGTGCATCTTGGGTCTCCTCCCAGTGGGACATGCTCGGAATACCTCACCAGGGAGGCGTCCAGGGGGCATCCTGACCAGGTGCCCGAACCACCTCAGCTGGCTCCTCTTGATGCGGAGGAGCAGGAGCTCTACTTTGAGCCCCTCCCGGATGACCGAGCTTCTCACCCTATCTCTAAGGGAGAGCCCGGCCACCCTGCGGAGGAAACTCATTTCTGCCGCTTGTATCTGCGATCTTGTTCTGTCGGTCATGTCCCACATCTCATGGCCATAGGTGAGGGTGGGAACGTAGATCGTCCAGCAAATCGAGAGCTTTGCCTTTTGGCTCAGCTCCCTCTTCACCACGACGGACCGGTGCAGCGTCTGCAGTGATGCGGACGCATAGAAATAAACAGAAACTGATTCCATTGTGGTTCATTTTCCGTCAAGCTTACTCTGAGCTTACCTTGTTCTGCTACCTGAAAGGGATGATTACCAATATTACCTTTAAAGCTTGTTTCTCACTTCTTATCTCAGAGAACATTCAGTTGTCAGACTGACACTGTTGAATCTCACTTCCTGTTTGTTATTTCAGATGAGGAAAAAAGCTGTTGTTTTTCTCTCATTTAGCACCACTGGTACAGGCAAGTCTGGTTGGCATGCTCTCTAACTTCTGCAGGAAGCTCTGTGGCTTTTGGTTTTGTTCAGTTTGATTTGCAGCAGAAAACAATTGCTGATTAATTTCCTCTAAGCATGCATGTTATGCACAGCTTGTATTTTGTTAAGTTCAATTATTTTAAATGAACATTTCCAAGGTGTGCGTGTCATAGAATAGAATAGAATAGAATAGAATAGAATAAAAGTACTTTATTCATCCCAGCAGGGAAATTGTTTCGCAGTTGCAGCATACAAGACACACAATTACAACTACTATGAGTAGTAGTTCTAAATAAAATAAAATATAAAATGCTATAAAATGTAAAAATGCTGTAAATATCAAAGCAACTTAAAAGCAAGTACTTCAAGAGATTCAGTCACAATTAAAACAATGCCAGATTTGCAGATGGAGTACAGAGAAGATCATCAGGGTTTAGATATCAGACAGGACGCTTCAGATTTTTTGACATCTTTGTTCTAAATCTGTGTCTTTCTGTTCTATCGTTGTTGATGAAGATGTTCTCAAAAAATGAACAACATGTCAGCGGTTCACACAAAAATGTTGGATCCTCTTGACAGAAAATATGTCAACAACACAAGTCATTCTCTGACTGAAACTAAATTGGTTTTCATGGAGTAAAACTTTGTCTCTTTCTCATTAAGTCCTGCTGTCATTCCACCTCCAGCCATCCTTCTTTTCCTCCTGCCCTCCTTGTTCACAGTTTGATTTGATCTGTCTAACATCTCATCACTCACCACTCTGAGCAATGAGCAATGCTTCTTTAGCCCTTCACCTCAAAGTCATAAATCATTTATTCAGATGAGTCTGTGACAGTCATGTCATCGGCCACCTCTAATATCTGCCAGAAAGAAAAAAAGGAAGTTGCTGTGACTGGAATAACTTTCCATAGATGACACAAGTTTCACTCACAACAGACCGTCTGGCCTGAAAGTCATTGGAAAGCTTCCTGGTTCTGTTTACCATTTGGTTTATTAAGGACAGTTTGACAGGATGTCCTCTAACAGGTGTCAGTCAATGTTTTCAACGGCAAAATGGAGTAGTATGAACAATGACTTGCCTTGATTTCCAACATAAAACCCGCTGTTGTTTCACAGAGAACAGACAGAACAAGCTTCTACCTGAGCGCCTCTCCTCTTCATCACAGACATACAGGAAAAACACACTTATGCCTAAAGACACAAAGCCCAATATTTATAAAATAATAATAATAATAATAATAATAAGAGGATCTCAGGTTGACATTTTACAGCTGATGTGTATTTAGATCATATCAGTAACATTATGCTTATTTGAGCCTCATTTAGATCCCAGCGGAGGTTCACTGATGTGAAAATAACAAGGATAGTGATGTAGTCTAGACCATAACTAACCATTTTCCAAACTTCAGCAGAGAAGATCTGGTGAACCAGAAAAATGGTGGTTTTTAAAGAAACTCTGTAAACGGCTCTCAGATTGATATACAAACTCATGTGAGTGAAAAATGAACCTTTAATGGGAAATAAATCAGTTTCAACTGGCTAAGAAATGATGCTTCACTGATTCTCTCTGACAGCTGCAGTAAAGATTAGTGATGAAGGCATAAAGTGGAAATACAATCTGAAAGATTTCTGGCCCCGCAGGGTCCAGATAAACATTTATTTCACAACTGTGGCAAGAATTAACTAAACAAAGTAGCAAACATGGCTGCAAAGGCAGGAGTCAGTGATTTGTTTCTGTCAGCTTTAAAACTTTCCCCAGCTAAGCTTTTCTGACGCGTTTTATGCAGAACGGCCAACTTTGGTTCTGCCATATATGGCTCTATGGGGGCTAAAATCTCCCAAACATGCAATTTTTTTACAACATTTTCTACAATAGCAGGAAATGTATCTTCTCTGTTTTTGCAAATATTTTGCTCAATGCTTTGTGAACATTGGGAACCAACACCAAATATCTGTTTGTAGCGACTTTCACCACAAGCAAAGCACACCAGCCGATGGACAGGACTGGAGATTGTTGGCGGGTTTAGGAGACCTTTTAATCCACATGGAAGTAAGAGAATCAACAAACACTAAAGACTTGCGTCTTGTGTCTGCAGGATTGATAGATTCAGTAGATCTGCAGAAGCATTGAACTCTGCTCTGATTGATGACACAGAAAACTTCATTTACCACAATCTTTCTGCACACCTGCTACCAGGAAGAAGTGACAAACCTGTGCAACAAGAAAAACTATGAGCAAGTTATCACCTGCTTTAACAGAAACACTGACTGAATACGAGGAAGGAGCAGCAGCTGTTGTCAGCTAGAGGAAACCTTAGTGATGAAGCTGCATCACAGAAGAAATACCACAGCAATAAATTCAGAGATTATTAGGAAAAGTGCGAAACAACCAAATGTTTCTCGGGCTGTTTAAGAGAATTTCTAAGACTGGTGGTAATGAAACTGTCTCAGTTTTTAAAATGATATTAACAAACGTATTGAGGATTGGATTATCCTTGGCAGATTTATGATCTAATTGAACCAAAACCTGTTTACAATCATTTGTTCAGCAAAAATGTTTAAAAAATCTATTTATTGTAAGTTTTTAAGACATTTTTTAGAGTCTGATGAAGATGTGACAGTAATGATCATAAATAAAAGGGGTCCTGAGAATTTTATGACTAAATGTTTTCTTCTTGATGCAACAGCTGTAGTTGATTGGTCACCACATGGTGGCGCTGATGCACTTCTCATGGTATCTTTACAGGTTTGCAGATTTCAACAAGGAGCCTCTTTTCAGATTTTTAGATCACAAACTCAGATTTTTATTTGGTGATCGGTATAAACTTAGATAAGTGAAACACAGACGATGGACAGAAACCCTCCAACTCTGAACGATCAGCAGAGGTGTTGCTTCACTCAGAGACTGATTAGAGCCAGCAGCTCTGATCAACTCTTACAGACAAACTAATTACTCTCCTGTGAAAGGCAGAACAAAGACAGCCAATCAGAGTTGCTCTCCTCAGCTTTGTCTGCAGCTTTTGTTTCAGAGGATTTTTTCTTGTTGAGGAGCAGAAGCTGCAACACAGAGAGCTTCTAATGTTCCAAGAGTCAGGAAATCTAACCCAAAGCGTCTCCTCGTGTGCTTTCAGGATCGGGATTAAACTGCCGGGCTTTGAAGCATGAAAGCCGCCCCCCAAGAAAAAAAAACAATAAAGAGAGTAAGAAATGAGATGTTTCAGAAGGTCTAATCCTACATGAGCAGATTGCTCTCTGGGGCCTGTGGGGAAAGCATGAAGAATGTGGAGATTAGTTTCCCCTGAAAGCACAAGAGGCGGAAATCATGAAGCTGGAGATTCTGCTGCATCAGTTAAATAGCAAACACACCTGAGTCCAGATGCAGCCACTGCTGTCACATCACACACAGCTGTGTACAGGGAGCATGGGAGGGGTCACTCATGTAGACAACCTGCATGGATATATAGTGGAGGACAAGAGAACGTCTCACAGGTCAGTTTAGAGAGAGTTCTGGTAGCAGCGCCGCAGATCCCAGGATGTGTTTCTCCAGGATCACATTCCTGATCCAGATCTGGACCCCAGAACATAAGCATTAGCCACCAGTTAGCAAAAAAACAGTCAGTGTTTGGGGTAAAAAAGGTGGGCTGGACAGACCGAGAGGACTCTGCATGCAGGTTAGACAAAGCATCGATGGAAAGATCCAAACCACAGGACATGAGAGATTTACTGGCAGTAGCTGCATCTGTATAGTGGCTGGATAGCTCAATTGGAATGTCACCAGACTTCCAATCCTGCTGTGGGTTCAAATCCAGCCCAAAAATACACCACAGCACAGTGTGGGTCCTTAGGCAAGACCCTTTGTGCTACTTTGCCTACCTGGTGCCTGTAAAATGGCTTCCTCGGTGTGGTTTACATTATTATTTATCTGAAACTGATAATGAAGTAGAAACAGACAGAGTCAGCCAGCTTAGCTGGACCTGGGCAGCTTTTCAGAAAACTTGGAGCTGATCGATGTGATCCTCTGCAAATGGCTCCGTCCAGACGGAAGTCTAACTCAGGTACAGCCAACCTTCAACAAACAAACAGGAAAGGAAACGTAATGCATTATATGAGAGAGTTTGGCCTCTTCTGCCAACATTAATAAAAAAAAGTGTTTCAAAAATCAGGTCTTTAAAGTTACCAGCTGGAGACGTTAGAGCAAAAATCTTTTTAAGACAGAGATGTTCCTACTGGCAGGTCTCTCCAATATGTGGTAGCTTTTTTGGGGG
>JAVLVB010000259.1:1053933-1078353 GCA_032876305.1 Orestias chungarensis
CAAAAAGTATTGCAATTTTTACACCATGGAGCTGAAATGTTCGCAGAAAACTAACTTTTTAATAGGGGGGCTGAGGGCTAAATGGCTTTTTAATTTCCTTTCAACGTTATTGAGGAAAATGTAGCTGTTGGTTTATTCCCTCAAACCCGTAAATAATGAGTTTATGATGCAGAGGCTTTTAATGCACTGGATATTTAACCATCACAGCTGAAGCAGAAAGAGACAGAGCCGTGTTTGGTGGCAGGAAGAACCTGGAGCTGTTGTTGCTTTGGGAGTAACGAAGATCCTTCAGCAAGTCAATGAAAACACAAACATCCGTAAAGATCCCCATTAATCAACGTCCAACAGGTTATTTCCATCTGAGTCAAAACATCAATAAACAACAAGGATTTAATGGTTCAGTGTTTCACAGATAATGGTAAAAATCAATAAAAGCTACATCCTCACTTCAGGGCGTTGGATACTGACCTATTTAATCCCACAGGATTTAATTCTAAATGTAATTTTTTTGTCCTGCTGCAGCTTAATTTTGAGGTGGACTAAATGTTATTATGAATGGACAAATTAAACAGCTGAGAGTAAATTATGCCATCAGTGTAAAAGAATCATGCTTAAGATTTTTGTCTGTCATCGTGTGGATTATCTCAGACCTGCCTTGGTTAATCTGACTCTGTCATGTCTTCTATTATAAAACATGAAAACATTAGCAGTCCAGCTCTTTATGGAAGCACAAACATGTTACTGGGAGTAAATTAACAAAAAGGAGCAGTTTAGGAACCAGACCTGCAGAATGAAGCAGGTGACCTGCCGAGGTAATCTGCAACACACCTGAACACAGGGGAGAACATCAGATTCCTCCCAACACTTGATTCACTGCTTGTTTCAGAACTTCTCAACATGTATTAATAATGCACATTGCAAATGGTCTTAGTTCTACCAAAGAAGCTATAATGTACAGCAGGAGTCCTACAATCCAGTTCTCGGGGTTTGTTGTCCTGCTTTAACAGTTGAGTCAGAACATCTGATCAGCTGCTGGACTCACACTGAGGAGCTAATCTGAACCAGGGCCTCATATTTTCAAGTTACATGATCTGGAGGCTCCGATTTGAAAATCTCTGACCTACGTTCTCCACTCCTGGGGGTTTAGCCCACCAAGGAAAATGAACATTTATCAGCTTCCCAAACTGCTTACAGTTCTTTAGATTACAGAAACAAACTTTAAAAAGGCTAAATCTTATTCTAAGTTCCCTGTTGTTTTCTCTGTGTCTGCAGGTGCAGAAGCACTCTTCAGGATTTATCATCCAGTAGGTCGTGGCAGATGGCTGCTTGTACTGAGCCGGGTTCTGCTGGAGGTTTCTTCCTGTTAAAGGGGAGTTTTACCTCTCCACTGTCGCTACATGCATGCTCAGTATGAGGGATTGCTGTAAAGTCAACGACAACACAAGCCATTGTTTCTGCCTGCTGATTCCAGAGGAGTGAATGCTGCAAGTCAATGACTCCATGAATCTGCTGGGGTTCCTTAGATTGGAAACTTTTTCAAATTGATTTGTTTAGGATGTATCTTTGATTTTAGTTGATTTTCTGTGAAGTGCTTTGAGACAACATCTGTTGTAAATTGGCGCTATATAAATAAACTGATTCTCTTCATCCAACTTTTTGCTGTGTTTTCATTCTTTTTGGGTTCTGTTTTAATAATTTCTATATCCCATAAAAAAGCTGCAGATTCCAGTTTTGATGTTTTAATCCGATATGGTGATTAAGAGTCTTTTACATCTTAGCATCCAGAGGTCGTTTGGTAGATAATCCTCCTGAGCTTCTCCCATGGAAACATCCTCAGAGGTTATTTATGTTTCAAATTCCACGACATAAATAAAAAGATAAATAAAAAACCTGCTGATATCAATAAAGCCCACATGGTTGTCAGAGAGAGTGTGTGTAACCAGAACACACTTCAAAGCGTGGAGGACTCACAGCTGACAGATCTGCTGAGCGTCATGGCTGCGATGAGACAGAGCACTGCGACGTGATCGAGGACAATGTGAAAGGAACAAACAGCAGCAGAGTTAAAACATCTGATTTGGACTCCAGCACGGTTCTGTCAGAACTGCTCCGAGCTTCAACTCAGCTTCACAAATGCTCCTCCCATTACCTCTCATCTTAAACCTGAAAACCTGAAACAAAATCCCCAGAAGATCTTCAGAAGATGTTCAGAATGTCTGCAAGTCTAGTTTAATTGGAGATTTGCAGGTTTAATCAATGCCACAGATATGGCAGATACAGCAGGTCTTTCGGCTCAATGCAGAAATGCTGAAATCCTTTTTTTTTGCATTGTAGTTTAATTCAGTTGAGTTTATTTCTATAGCGTTAATTAACAGCATTTATCACGAGCCACGTCACAAAAACAACGTAATCATCCATTCATTCCAGCTGATCCTAGTTATAAAACGGTGCGTCAAGTACTATTTATTATTCAAATCATTTCTTTTGAGGAAAGCAGATGGTTTGGATAAATTGCTGTGCAGCATTCACTCCCCATGCAGCAATAGTAGACGGTCGCTTGTCGTTATTTTACGAACTAAATGTGACTCCCATCAGACTTCTGTGTTAACGGTGTCTGTAGACGTCACACAGCAGCGTGAAGTTTAACAAAGGGACAAAAGAAAGTAAAGGTCATGGATGTTAGTCTGCTACCTGTAGGTTCTCCAGGGAGATCTTGGATTGTTTAATATTTGTCAAGGAACAACTGAAATGTATCTTAAAGGTTCTCTTGGATCATTGTGTCAGTTAAGTGATCCCTTTAACATCTTTGCTTCACAGAGACTCAGCCCTGCATGGATCCTGAATGCAGCAGATTGGGATTAAAATCTCCTTGTTAATAATAAATTCTCTGATTAATGTTTGTGCCAAACAAATTAAACCTTGATTAGAAGTAGACGATGCATTTTCTTTCTCTAATCGTTGCATTGGCTGCTGTTCAGTGATGGTCAGCAGGGAATGGAGTTTGCATCTCTAAGAAAATTACCCCCCCGCCCCCACATGGGCTTCCTAATGTGTGCCTCCACATTTCTTCAGAGAAGTGATCACTCATTTGATTGACCGTGTGTTTTCTTTGCCTTCTACTGGGATTTGCTGCAAATAGAGCTCATAATTGACTAAGTCGTTCTTGGAAAATAAGCTTGGTTAATATTTAAGTGCCTGTGGTCTCTGAGTGGTGCCGAGTGGGTGGATGAAGCAGTTAGCATGGCACTCTGTGCTCCAGAGTGATTTGTTAACCCCAGATGTGTTGGTGCACTTCAACAGTCGTCCGTCCTCTACAAGTGGTTCACAAACTGCATTAAAGTCCGGCTGCTGGCAGGCGAAAAGTGGACTGAGTTTAGCTGTTACAGGCAGGAAAACGTCTTCAATTTGATTCCAGGAGACATTGAGAGAATGCGTGGGTCTCTCTGCACTCTGGGCTCTGATTGGTCAGAAACTTTAAGTCCTCCAGCAGTGGTAGGTACCCTAGATGGAAGGAAGCAGAAACACAAATGGTTGGATCTAGAAACTGGTTAAATCCAGAAGGTTCTGGAGATTTTTCCATTTAAGAACTTTTATCAAACTCTAAGAAGAACGTTCTAAAATAAAAACTGGAAGAATCTTCAAAGTCCAAAAGGAGGCCCGGCATCAGCTGATTCATGAGACAGTCCAACTCACAATAAGTTTAATCAAAACCAGGCCTGATTAAAAGTCAAAAGTTAAAAGAACAATACATAAGTGACGCTGCATGCTGCTTAATGTTTGTGTGATGCTTCTGAATTGTTGAGCTGCTGTTGATTTAAAGACGACGCTGCTTCTTTCATGTTGGATATGGTGAATATCATCTCATGGGTTTTCTTTTAAGTAAGCCGTTCTGACCCGTGATTGGTCTGCATTATTTTAAATCCAGTTTCCCTTTTCTAATTTCTTCCTTTGACACACAAATTACACCCGAACTGAGCCGGGAACTCTCAACTGTTAGCTGCGCGGCTCAATCGGCCACGAGGGTCACGACCTCTGCTACCGTCTAGCTCTACAGCTACACTAGGCCTGATAGACTTTGGTTAGCTAGCTGGGAACCCCACTAGACCTCCTGAGTTAATTTGACTCTTTGTTAGATTGTCTGACCTTTCCCCCCCGACACGCTTTTATCAAGCGGGTGTTCAGTATCAGAATGTCGCAAACGTTACAGATTCTTAACTAAAACTCAGGCAGTGTCTCTGGTCCACCACTCCTCTTAAGCGGCTCTGGTCATCAGCTGATGGAAAGCACCTGTGCGGAAAGCACAGGTGCGCTGAACGCTCCAGCACGGCAAGCGCTCCGGTGACCCCAGTGGACAACCTTGGAAGAACCCTCAACCCTTCATATGACACTGAACAGGTTTGGCTAATTATTCCCTGATTCTCAGGTAGTTCCATGAAAAAAATATATATTTTAATGATTATATTAATAAAGTTATTATTTGTAATTATTAATAAATGAGTATAGGCAAACTCATGCTTTAATAAACCCGTACATGATTGGTGCCTTTCAAGATTTAAAGAGCAAATAAACTGTCCTGCCCAAAGCCAAATGAGATTCAGATGATGTTTTAAGTTGGAAGACAAATGGTCTCAAACTAAAACACGTGGTTTCTAGAACTGAAGTTGTTTTACCATGAAGTCTCATTATAATAAAGGATAATAAGGGTACCATTAAGTGTGGTTGATTTCCTTGTTGATTGTGGTTTGTTTGGTACGGTGGCCGAGAGGTCCAAACCACTTACAAAATCTAAAACACTTTACAAGGCTGAGACAAATTAACATTTTCAAATTTACAAATGACAAAATCAACCGGAAAGGGAACGTACCAACGCAGCGGTTGACCTAGAAGTGATAACGGGAGCGCTTAACTCACTTACTTTATGCTGGCGCAAAATGGACGACAATGGAGTGGCGTTTCTTCATTTTGCGGCGAACATATGAGCAGATTAAAGCAGTTTTGTTACGCTTGTGGTCGATTGTTGTAGAATTAAGCATAGACATCATAAAAAAATGTAGACCCCGGGTCGTCCTTTCCATAGGAAAGCAGACAGAACAACTTTCCACATGCCAGACAATTGTGCGGCGTATTTGAGTACAAATCGGCAGACAGTGCAACCAGGAGTTTGGGGATTACCTTTCACAAGTAAGATTCAATATTGTTATTGTTTGAATTTTGTGAAGTGAATATTATTGTACTGTAGTTATGTCTACCAGCGAAATTATAGCCAGCAAACGTTAAACTAGGCTGTGTTTGGTCGGTTATAAGGCCAACTGACACTATATAAATCATATTTTTGGCCTAAAAGCATAATAAGCCGTTTCGCAGATACGCTGGGTGGCGCCGCCATATTGGATCAGGCAGAGGATGGTGGGATTGTTTGGGGGCAAACAATCCAAAGAGCTCCGTTTACATAGTTTTGAAGAAAGAAAAAATGGGTACCACTGTGTACAAGTACAGATCTTATTCTGTCACCAAGGGATAAATATCTAGAATTCAAGATGAGGTCATCATTGGCCCATGACTGACCAAGCAAATTGGCATCAACTGCAGCCGACTGATTGTTGTTTTATGTTTGTTTTTGCAGACCTGTGAAAACACTGTTGCAGTCATGAATGTGGTGAAAGATAAATGCACGGATTAGTTTCTTATAGTTATAGAATCACTTAGACTTACCTGAAAAAAACAGTTGATGCCAATTTGCTTGATCAGTCAGGGCCAGTGATGACCTCATCAGATTAACAACTCCAATCATTTTCACTTGTTATATCTTTTACTTAAATACAATACTTAAAAATCTTGAATTCTAAATATATATCCCTTGGTGACAAGATAAGATTTGTACTTGTACAAAGTGGTCGCCTCGACCCATTTTTGCGTTCTTCAAAACTATGTAAACGGAGCTCTTGTTTGCCCCCAAACAATCCCACAATCTGCATGACCCAATATGGCGGCGCCACCCAGCATATCTGTGAAACGGCTGATTGCCTTAGTTTTATGTGACTGGTTTAGACTTAGACTTTTATGCTGTGAGAATTATGATATATTCAACAATAAAGGCTTAGATTACAACTGACATTAAGATGCTATTATAGAAATAATGCAAATATTGCTGATCTCCCATTTTTATTTTGAAGGTTTCCCAAAGACAAAAATTTGAGGAAGACGTGGGAAGTAGCATTGAGGAGGGACAGATTAACCATAAGCATCTCTCCTGTGGAGTAAGATCGCTGTCAAATTTATATGTCAACAAAGTTCTTGTACCCAAAATTCTACTGAAATATTTGTGAGTCTGAGAGTTTGAATCTAAAAGTTTGAGTGCAAAATCTAATGACTAAAACTCTAATTTTTACGACTACGAACTCTTCCTTTCTCTGAAGACACAAATTCATCTTTGTGCATATGAGTAAAAAATCGTTACGATGACGTCACAGAGTGGAGTAATCGATCCGCAATCTTATCAAACACAGCCTCTCCAAATTTAAAGATGGCGAAAGACAGTGGACCATGTGGAGCAACAGCCTCAGCTGAAGCTAACTGGTAAGATCAGTATATATTGATAAAAACAAGTGGTTGCTCCACCTGGTCCACGGTCATTCGTCATCTTTAAATTTGGAGTGGGCTGTGTTTGATGCGATCGTGGATCATGACTTTATAGGACATATAAATACGAATACGACTGTTAAAGTGGTGCATACACCTTTTTGACAGTGATCTTACTCCATACTCTCCTGTGATTTGCTATGCAAGTTTGGTCAGGGATGCTGTAACATCGCCATTTGATGAAAGCTACCACCTTTTAGTCCTGAAAAATAATGTTGGCTTAGTGATTCTATCTCAAGGCAGAACGGAGGGGCTGAGAGCTGCAGAGACGGTGATTTACCAAGCGCCAGAACGGCAAACTGTATTTTGCATCTGTTGCAAACTAGCCTACCTATTTACACACCTATTATCACATACCAGAATATTCTGTTATTCTTAAGCCTACTATGAATAAATACGCTGAATCTTGTGTTCAGTATCATGCCTACGTGAATGACGTTCAGAAAGTTATGATTTATTAAATGCGCTACCACGTCATTTCACCTGCCAGAAAGATAAGGGTGTGTGGACCGGGTTGACGTGTTCAAGATGGCGGCCACACGTCTCGTTCAGCGCCAGTTGATGATGCATCTATTCTTTATAATCACTTCCGGGGTCAACCTCTGCGTTGGTACATTCCCTTTCCGGTAGATTTTGTCATTTGTAAATTTGTTTTTTGAAAATGTAAATTTGTCTCAGCCTTTGTAAAAGTGTTTTAGATATTGTGAGTGCATTGCACCTCTCGGCCACCGTAGTTTGGACCATTTATAACAAACAGGCATGATTATTTATGCATAGTGATAAATGACCCTGGCCAGAACTCAGGATATAATTTTAGGGGAAGAAAAATGTTTCAAGTTATCCAGAAACTTTTAGAAAAAAATCAAACTCCACCTGTAATGACCTGACAGAGGACCCACTATACAAATGATACAAATGGAGAAGTTTCATGATTTTATTTTTGAAATGTCAACACCAGGAGCCGTAAACTCGTCACCAACAGCAAACAGTGAGGGGAAAAGAGTTGGTTAAAGGCTGTAGTAAGGGGTCACACTGTTGACAAAAGGCTTTGATTAGCAGAAGGTAGCAGCATGTTTCCATTATAAATCCTATGAAAGGATAAATTAGCTTGCCCTCATTTTTCTCTAGTTCCACAGTTTTTCGCTTGATGACCAATAGTGGATTTTGTAAATTTGAGGTTAGACTTTAACACATTTGAGAACCTGTTCAATTATTTTTACCTTGTCTTAGTTTATGAAAGACCTCCTTTATTTAAGACTGTAATGCAAGTACATGTTTTTTTGTGAAGGTTGTCTAGATTGTTGCAGAACAACCCAAACCATAGGGAGAATTTGCATTTGGAAAAAACAATTCACAGCTAAATTGTCTTTTTATTGAATCTACAGAGCAGTTATTTTTTTTGTTAGTCCAACGATACGGTACACATACTTCACTTAGCATTATTTCCACCTGCACCAACAACCTGACCTTCTATGCAATACTTTCAGGAGTTTGCTCATGGAGGTGTTCATGTCTGATTTGTCTCTCCATACATATGAAACCAAAATGCGGCCAGGGTAATAAGAGTAATACTAAATTTTGATTGGCAGAGCAGCTATTATTTAAACAAGTGAAATGAACCCTGACATCTTGCTGAAAGCCCTGCCTGATTCTTCCCCAGCAACACTTCAGATGCAAATCAATGAAGGTCAAACGGTCAGAGGAGAAGTGCTTTGGATGGTAAAACCTGGTTAGGCAGTTTCCTTCGCCTTTCGACTGGAACACTTCAAATGAATAATCAGTCAATTCCCTGCTTAGTGATTCTGAGGTCTGAGCTCAGGGCCTCATACCGCTGTATAAAGATGGAGCTGCATGAAGGGAGGAGATGTGAAGTTCCATGCTTGCTTCTGAAAGTAGCTGCAAAATGATCCAGATATCTTTGGAATGAGATCAGTCAACGCTACAGGGCTTAAATGTGACGCTACTGTACCTGAAATCCAGCATCAACAGTTTTCTTCTGCCAACTACGAGTCTGCTATGGGATCACTTAGATCTAACAGAGGAAGCATGCTCGTGTCTGAGCACAGCAGCGTCAACATGCTGTTTTAGAGCTTTGCTCCCAGTTTCCTCTTCTGGCAGCAAATCTTTGCTGAAATGTCAGAAAGTAAAGTATTTAATCCAAAGTTAATGCTCATTATGTGAAGCTTTGACTCCTGGAAATACTTCTCTCAGTTAATTATAGTCTATAGGTTATTGATACAGCTCCCAGTAAGAGAAAGAGCTGAGCTCCTGAGTGCTGGACAACATGGAGCCAACAGAGGTGCTCATTTCAGTTTTATTAGTCAATTTGAGGATAATTCAATCCAGATGGATTGAAATGTGTGTTGGCTGGTGTTATTTTTGGTTTGTGCAATGGCACCTGGAGCTCTTTCACAGACTGGAGCTCGTGAACATCAGGGCTACCACTCCAAAGGAATTATTATGACATTTCTGCTCCAGAGACTGAAAATGTTGGACATTTTGGTCAAAGGTGCTCTCACATTTGCTCAGTGAAATGCAGGTGGGGAAGCAAAGGGTCTGGTGCGCCTCTGCCACCAGCAGCTATGAACATCTTACCAGCCTTACTAACACGGTGTAAGTTACTCCAGAGTCCTCAAATTTTTTCCAAACCCACATTTTAGAAATTTTTATTTTCCCAACAGAAATCCAATTGTTCACCAAATCCTCCCCAATCAGAATTAGTCTTAAAACAACCTTTGTGTGATGTTATGAGATACTGTAATTGTTCTGTTGACCTGAATCACATTCGCCTCAGCTGGAAGATCCACTGAAACCAGCAATACAGATAAATATTAAAAAAACAAAATGTATAGCTGCTTGTATATTGTAGAAAATATACAATACCTGCCAAATTGTTAATAAGCTTCTCACCCACAAACAGAAACAACTATGGAAAACAGACATCAGTAAAAGCTGGTTTATTGAACAACTAATTGATTGAAAGATAAATATTAAAGGTGCATGAAGAGATCTCTGGTCCAGGGATGGAAACAGCTGTCGGGGACCTTGGAGTTCGGCAGGGAGACAGACAGGTGAGTTTAGTCCAGAGAGGTGAAATTAAGAATAGGGATCTTACTGGGATAATGATGAAGTGTGCCAGGAGAGGTGAGTGGAACAGGGTTGAGGATTGTTGGTGTGTTTTTGTAGCACGAGGAGAATACAGAGAATCCTGAAAATTTGAAGTAACAACAGAATTAGGTAGTAAATGTTAGCATGGTATCTTAAGGTGGGAATGCTCTCCCAGAAATACCCCAGAATTAAAAGGAACATTACATAGTTTTGGCCACCGATGCAAGAATTGGTCCAGTATTCCCAGGACTCTGTACCAGATTACACCTTACTGCCATCACTCAGTGCCTTAACGTCCTGACAAACATCCTCTATCCCATGGGAGTCCAAAGATCTGTCATTTAAACTTGAAATCATGGGCTATGTGTAATTAAGCTTGTCTATACCTTTCCCTGTATCAGTACAGGGCTCTGTGTGCTGTCGCACTGGCAGAAATTGCTGCTCCTTGATTGGATAGCTGGTTGGCTAGTGCAGTGTTTTTCAACGTTTTCTGATCCAAGGTACATTGTTTTCATTGAAAGAATTATGAGGCACACCATCAACCACCAAACATTTAAACAAATGATACTCTATAGTCGCATGTTCAAAATTTATAGTAATTCTTATCAAAGTGTCTTTAATATGAATCAAATAAACATGTATTTTTATCATATTTTATATCTCTTATTTCAAATTGCACTTAACATGTCCACTTCAAAAATACTCAACAATTATCCAGTTTAACCAAGATAATTTCCATGGCACACCTGATGATCACCCACAGCACACTGGTTGAAAAACATTGGGTTAGTGGATGGGCACCGGGTTAGTGGACAAGTCAATAAGCAACGTGCTGATTGGCTCTTCACTCAGGCGTCAAAATTTGAGATTTGTACACTTGTAATTTCAGATTTGAGCCCCGACTTTTCATGCAGTTTTAGATACTTTGCAATAAAAGTAATTTAGACGGCAACATCCAAGTGAGATCTTTTATATCCATCAGCCGTTTCGCAGATAAACTGGGTGGCGCCGCCATATTGCGTCACGCAGATAATAATCTAATAATTTTTACTTGTTATATCTTTTAATTTTTACTTGTTGTATCTTTTAATTTTTACTCGCTGTATCTTTTACTTAAAGTAAAGTAAGTTGTTTTGTGGATTGTTTCTGAAAAGAAAGTACTTTAAGTTGTTGCCTTGTGGACTCTTCCTTGAAGAAAAATTGCTTAAACTTTCTTTTCTGTATCTACAATTTGAATTTCATCTTTTTGTTTGAAATGTAAAGGTAACTTAAGAATGTACACATTCTTTAATATTTACTTTTAATGGGGATCTTGTGTTGAGCCTCACACTGCAAACTTTGAAACTGACTAAAAATTGTCCTTGTACAAAGAGGCTACTGTTTTGGAGTCGTTCAACATGGCATACTCCTATAACCAGTCAAGAGTTTCTTTTCATCCAAGGTTTGTTGTATAGACTACACTGAAAAATAAATGCATCTAATTGTTGAAAACTAGTGACAGTTATGGTTGTTAAATACATTTTTCAAAAATGACACATTCCTTTCCTCATTTCAAGATGTTTTGCTTGTTTTATAATTATGACAATAGCAGCAACAATAATCAATTAGCAGGTTTAGGAAGTAACCAGTATAATCCAATTATTAAAACATAAAAATGCTGCATATTATGGATAGATTTTATGTGTAACACACAGAAAACCATTATTTTAAATACAAACTTTTACTTTAGTTTTACCAGCTAAAATGTGTTTTTTACCTAATAAATCCCTGTAAATGTTGCCAGTTATTGATGCACTAAAAGCATTTATGACATGTAAAAAATACAGGAAGTGTCTTGTTCTTAAGTGCACTGCTATGCACAATTAACATAGATGTTTGTGTGGATTTAACAGATTTTTTATGTAAGTCTTCAGTGATTTCAGTCACTGTAAATAAATTTACATATTTTCTTTATATAGTTAATTACTGAACATCTGTACTTTCAACGGGAAAACTCTGGTAATTACAGCTGCCAGGGTTCGTGTTTTTTTTTACAGTGTAAACTTTTACTAACAATTCTATTCTTGAAGGTTTTGAACCAAATCAATGAATAATGGAAACCTTGGTGGAGTCCAATTCTTACCTGACACAAATCTGACTTACAAGCAATGTAGACTAAACTCCAACACCATCCTTCATATAGTGACCTACCAGTCTATCAAGGGGTTGGTAAACCATTGTACTGGAGTACCCTCCACAGAACTTCCCAAGGGAGCTTTCTAAATATACAAACACAGATGGACTCTTCCTTAATTCTGTAACACCAACGCTTACCACAGGTTGGCTCTAACCACCCAGTGACAAATGCAGTGATCAAATGCTTGGATAATTGACTTGGACTCAATGAACCTCTTCTCAATCAATTTTTGTTCAAATCAAATTTTCCTTATATTAATTTCAAATAAATGCAACCACCCCAAAGCAACCCGCAGAAGAAGAGCGTAGAGGTGCCCCAGCAGCCCCACGTTTACATCAATTACAATGGACGCTGCCGTCTGTAGATGGATGTTAAAGTTGTTGAACAATGGGAGCCGACCATGTCGTCACAAAATCAGAAAAAGATGAAGGAGGCTGAGAAAACAGAAAGCTAGACTAGGCACTGCTTGCTTCGGACATCAGTTACGTCTAGATTTACCATGTCTGGCTTATTGTGTGAGTTATAGTGCATGTCCCACATTAGTGGCATAAATGTTGGCTAGAATGAGACATGAGCATTTTGACTGCAGACACTTTCTATTACATTTCAAAGAAGCACAAATTGATTTTTGGGAGGTATATAGATAATAATTAGCCTGCTCAGACCGCTGTGAACAAGTCAGATGTTACTCTCAGATCAGTTGAACTTGTCATGGTGCCAAGAGCACCTATGGATATGCCTGAACATTATCCATCATGACATGAACATGACAAACATAGGAGGCCAATAACTAAAGACAACTTTATGGATGGGGTTACTTTTACTTTCCAACATCAAAGAAATTACATTTTTTTATCCCTAGATAAGCAAAACTAAGTATTCTATAGAAATTATCATATAATTGCTTAATTTCTTACTGTGTTTACTAATATTTATAACTGATAATATAACAAATCTGTTATTTGATGATGTCTTTATTGAATTTTAATCAAGCTAAAGTGTAAATTTGAAAGACAAATCTAATCGTATCAGCCTCGCTGCCTCTGAAGTAGAACCTGGGAGGGGCTGCCATCTGCTCCAACCAGATGGACCCAGAGAGGAAAGCAAAGAGCATGCCACCCAGCAGCACCAGGTCAGGAGGACCTGATGTCAAGTTTGACTTTATCCAGCTGCATTTCTATTGCCTCATTCTGTTTCCTCTCCCTCATCGCTCCATTCCTACTGCTCTTCCTCTATCATTTCATCACATTGGCTTGTGTCTTTCCAAGGTTGTAGCTGTCAACAGCAGCACTGCTGATGCAAGAACATCTGCAGCACATTTGATATTTTTGCCTCCTGCATGCTTCAAAGAAACATAAAGATCCAAGAGCTCTTTGATTTCCCTGTTATTGATCAGTGTCTGAGAAATTTGGACTACTTAGGTTCGGAAGACAGAGGGAGGAGAGGGGGACAGTGAACCTTAATGCTTTGGCAATAACATCAAGGATGCTTTTGAACCATTATATGGAAGAAAAAGAAAGAGTCAGTACAAAAGAGAAGACAATACATTCCCGATCAATCAAAATCAGGGATTTTTGTGAAAGCCTAGATGCAGCAGTTTGATATAACAAGTCCACCAGAACCTAAGGTAAAATCTTCTTTAACCTTGAAACCTGTTATCTTTAAAGGAACTTTCTAACCCTTCCTAGATTGATGGGAAGCAACGGTTGCTTTTCTGAGCTGTTATCTTACATTCCAGTGTGCACACTGATGATCTATTTGTCAAAGCAGTTTCTTGTCCTGTGTTTGTAAGCTGCCTCTCCAGGTCCTTCTGAGATGAAAACAAGAGGCAGACATTTCTATCTGAACTGATCTTTATACGCATTCTCCTTAAGCAGCAGCAGCATATACAGTAAACATGTACCGCTTTGTGTTTTGGATTCCTTAAGCTGGAAAAACCAAAATCCAAGAATAATAACCTGTCCAACCTACAGGTACCTAAACACTATAAAGAGTATTCAACAACTTAGATGTTTTACCCTTATTGCTTTTTTACAAATAACTCGTTATCAGTTGTGTTTTTCTAGAGATAATATTTGCAAACAATCCTTTAATGTCCCCTGTACAAATATGTATTCCTAGTTGTAATGATAATGAATTTAAATATTTACTATAAAACAGGTGTTAGTATAGATTTTCACCCCTGCTTCAGTCAGTATTCACTAGATATAACCTCTGTCTGAAGTCCCAGCAGGATTTTTGTGTGGATAGGTCTAAGTCAGGCTATGTCTTTCCTCCATTCTTGCCAGCTCTGTCAGGCTGATAAGGATCAACAGATTACAGATTTTTTTTTGTCAGGATCAGCCAGAGACTCTATATGGGACTGAGGTATGTGCTTTTGACTGAGCCGCTCCAGAATCTCCACCATGTTGTCTTAAAAATATTTCTTTAGAACTTCATCTGGAAGTTTTTCATCACTGTTGTCAGAAAATGGGTTCTGTTGATTTTTATCTTTGTGCTTCTTCTAGATCCCCACCAGGGGGCGTTAGAAGGCTGATGTCTGGGCTGGCAGCTCCAGCCACACCTGCTGATTCTTCACAGGTGTGGCTGCTTCTGCTGATGACTCCTTGCAGCAAAATAGGAGTGGTTCTCCTGTCATTTGACTCCTGATTGTTGACTTTACATGGCAACTTAAGCGTCCTCCTCCTGGCATCTCCTTGTTGTCCTACATGCTTCCTTGTCGTCCCTAGTAAGTCCTATCATGTGTGCTCAACCTAGGTCTCTGCTGGAGCTCCTTTCTGTTGGATTGCATGTCAGAAAATAAGTTACCATAACCGCTCTTGATCACAAACCCTCTGAACTAGAAAATGTTCCTCTCTCCTCCACCACCACTCACTACCACTAAGCTGCCTGTCCGTCCTCAGCCAGTACCAAAAAGCCTCCCTGGGAACATCAACGCCCTCTGGATCAATCGAGACAGAGGACCCAAAATTCAGCCAAATACAACTGTGAGACTTTAACAGATTCATTAGAGCAGCGTGCTTTTGAGCAAACTTTAGTCCAGCCTTGATGTGAGAGGTTTTTTCAACGGTGGCTTTGTCATCGCCTCTCATAAAAATGACTGCTGAGGAACTCAACAGTCACTATCTGCTGAGTCTGTCCATCTCAGCAGCTTAACCTTGTGACACCTTTATTTATTGTCACCTGGTAGTTTCCTCTTGCTCCCCACACTCCACACAGATTTGCATAGGCCACATTCCTTCCTTGAGTAGATGATGGATCTACTTGAATTGCAAAGATGTTCAAGGTCTTGGAGATTGTTTTATATCCATCCCCTGACTTCTACATCACAGCAACCCTTTCTCTGATTGGCTAGAAGTGGTCCTTAGTCTTCGTCCTGCAATGGTAGGCAGGCATGCTACCATAGAAGTCAGTTTGGCAATCGCTCTGCACTGCCAGCACCAACTGGCTGGAGCATTGTTAAATTTGTTCCCTTGAAGAGAGAATCGTTACTCTTTCTTATACTTTCTCCACCTTGAAATCAAATGTTTGTTTTTTTAAAGCCCCAAATTTGTTGATCCTTACTGTTTATAAAGGCAATACCAGGACAAAATATTCAAGAATATAAGTCACGTACATATCTTTCTCTGTCAGGAAGTAAACCCTTCTTCTAAGCTGCACCCACTATTTAACCATTATGTCAAAATGCTTTATTAGAGATTTGGCATCTACAGTATTGAGGTTTTCAGTTACTGTTGCGTTACCTCAGTACATCTCAGACTGGCTTAGAGAGCAGGGAATCCTTCATCAAGGAAGCTTGGGAGTATCACAGGCAGAAGGTACAGTACAGGTGGGCGCCGATGACTCCAAGGATCCGAATCTAATTATTTTTACACCATCTTATGTTAAATATCTGACTGACCTCACAGAAAGTGACCTAGCCTCTACTCTTTTTAATTAAAATCTAAAAACATCCCACAAATGAGTTTAAAGGAGAGACAAAAACTATGCTTTAAGGTCAGGTTCACAATATTTCTCAAGGACAGAGATCAGGGTTATCTGCAGCAGGTAAGAAACAGGAACTTTCATACTCTTCAATTCAGAAACAAACCTTGACAAGTTTAAAAGTCTTAAATTTAGTCCAACCTTCCCTCAGGCATCTTCCCCTGGTACGATGGTGGAATTTTAAAACAGGTTTGTTTTCTCTTTCTAACAGAAAAAGACACTATTCAGTCTTTTTAGTGCCTGAATGTGGATGTAATTATTCGAAGAACAGCCCAGCGTGAGATAATGTGTCAGAACCACTAAATACCTCTGATGGACTAATTACACTGAGGGAGCAGGTCTGTAATAATAACTGGTCTTAATTGGACAATTGGTTGCGATTAACTGGGGAGGAAGAGGCTATGAATGGACTTCAGGGATCTTACAGAAGGGTCTGAAGGAGAGACACGTGCAGGCTTTTCTGTGTCTCGTAAGGCTCTTTCTGGAGTCCCATTAAAAACATAAGATCAACCGGAACTTTAAATATAACCCAAGAACATTGATGATGTAAAGACGTCTTAGGTCTCAGCTAAATCTAAAATCATGCAGACAGAAGGGAATTCCTCCCAGATACCAGGATTTGATTTCAAAATACCAAAAGCTCAAAACTGTCACTCTACAATAAACTGACCAACTTTAGTCGTCTATCCTTCTTCAAACAAAAAAACTCCAAAATGGCCACATAATTCGGTTAAAAAATATTATTGGTCTCTCATATCATAGCAACTTAATGTTTTTAAGCATTTAAATGTGCTGAAGACAACACGCTGAAGTTCAAATCCAGCCCGAGAATAAGAGTCCGTAAAGTGGCTCAAAGGCACTTTCAATGGGTCAGTGTTGTTGGTACCAGACAGGCCGGTCAGAGCAAGAGAAACGGCTGAGATAGCATTTTTACAGTAGGTCGGAGATCCAAAATATATTTCTACTGGCTATTTACATTAAACTTGGATTTGTTTGGTGGGAAGTTACAAAATGTTTTAAAGGCAAAATTTGCTTTTATAGTTTTATTAACACATAAAAAAATGTGAAGGTCAAAACCAATAACTCACTTTAGATTGGTACTAAAAAGTATGACTATACTATAATGCAGAAAATGTTTGTTTTCTTCTTTCTATAGAAGTGTAAAAATAACTGAGCCTCTCTCAATTCATGCAAACCCAGCATAACCTTCCACCTGTTTGACAAAATGACATCTGAAACAAACAGGAGTCTGGTATTATCCTCAATGCTTCAGAAAGCTGCAGTCTGTGACGTCCATCAGAACCGGGTCACATTGGCTGTAATTTAATACGACTTTCATTAAAGCTGATTAACACTTTCCTGTACGTGTTTCCGTCTCCAAGTAGCAGGAGAAAACATGTTTAATTAAATATTAATTAATTAGCCGACAGCTCCCACCCCACCCCACCCCACCCCGGCGGGCTCAGCTGTGTGTGTGGAAATGTATTTGCTACATTGTGGGAACCGACTTCTCGTCCTGAGGACCAAAGCTCGGTGTATACTGGTACACCTTTAGGGTTAGAGATTAGGTTTATGATGTGAATCAAGTTACGGTCAGGGTCAAAGGTCAGGGTTATGCTGTAGAAACTCTTACAAATGAATGGACATCAATGTTAAGATATTGTTGGGATAAGCAACAGTTTGAGTGTTCATGTTTTTTTGAGTCAGAATTTTTTTTTTTGTTATAACTCATAACAGGTCATGTTCCATTTCAAACATTTCAGTTCATCTCCAAATATGCATCCTGTCATAAATCTGTTGTTCAACATTAGCTCAACGTCATTTTTGCTATTAAATCAGAATAATTGCTAAAGCAATTATTAACCAAACAGGTAACTTAGATTAAATTAACCAAATCGGGGCACCACCTAATTATCAGAATAATGAAAACCTGCCTGTTTATGTATTTATACAATAAATGAAGGAAATGAGCTCAGTACTGTTGAACAATTAGATAGATATCACACATGCATGGAATTTTCAGCCAATTTCAAATCCAATATACAAGAGTTCATTACTAAAAAGAATTCAACCTTCCTGTTAAAATACTTTAATCATAAAACTATGCTATATTGTCGATTACCATATGCAATGAGGAAGTAATGCTATGAACCAGAGCATCAGTTACTGAAGGTCTTGAGATAAAATGGGTTCTTTGTGTTCTGATAGAGATCTACTAAAATGAAGCTTTCTGAAAGATTAAAGATTTAAATTAAACTCAAAGTCAATGTCAGCAAGGTTTGGGGTATGATGTCGGAAGTGGGTATATATCTGGATTGTTTAAGTAAAGCCAATTAAAGCTACTTATTCCCTCCCCACTTCATCCTGCTATAACTAGCTAGAATGTTATTGGAACCATTTCTGTTTGCCTGCCATCAGGATAGATGGCCTTGTCACCTCACTGCTTTTTTGCAGGACGTCGAACTGTGTGGACTCTTAGGTGGATATGGATCAGAAACAAATTATTTTACAGTCTGGAGATAAGTAGATATATCAAGGACAAAAACATTTGTTTGGTGTTCATGTGGAGTTTAAAATGGAAAACCATTAGAATACACACACGTGTTGCATGTAAACTGGGATGATGAGCAGCATGTTATGGCAGCATTTGCAGATTCTGTTAGTGTCCAACCTCAAGTCCCCCTGCCCCCTCCTCCACAGCAAACTGACTTCTGGGATCAGACAAATCCCACAGAAATAATTATTTGGCCTCATTTAATCAGAGCAGATAATAGATTAGATGTGAAACATCTGTTGCTGAGCTGAGTTCTGTATGATATGAGGAGAGGGCAGAGACAGTCTCTGGAGACAAACTGGGGACTGATGAGTGTCCCCCCTCTCCTCTTGTTATAGAATTAGAATGAGATTTAAATTCACAGATTGTTTTTGCTTCTGTTTGCTGTATTTTATTACATCATGCTCCTCCACAACCTTCATGTTGCCCCAGAATAGGATGTTAATATTCAGCAACAGTTCTGATGCTCAAGACACAGCGAACAATCAAAGTTATTCCAGTGCATGTACGTGCACGAGTTGGTTAAACACTGTGCACAGAGATCAATTCACTGCAGGGAATGTGATGTTTCATCAATCCAATTTTGTGTGCTTATTTGGTTTTTACTGCTGTTAATGCAAAAGTACTAAGATAACAAAGATTTTACACAATAATAAGTGTCTAAGTTAAAGCTTAACAGTCAAATCATGTAAAAATCAACTGCCTCAGTAGCTCATCATCAGGGAATACTAATCAAGGAATCAAGGAATCAAGGAATTTTATTTGTGGGACGAAATTCTAATCCCACGGTCCAGTTTACACCCTGAGAGCAATTTTAAAATAGCTACAAAATAAGAATAATATAATAAAATATAAAGAAATATAAGAGAATAGGATTTTGACTACACAAAATCTACAATATGGGACTTTGGACATAGCAGCAATGAGAATTCAGAGTGCAAAATTAGCTGTAGCAGCATGGATGGTTAATAAAGTGTGATATTAAAGTGACATATTAAAGTTAACAGTAACGGTTAAATGAGAAAGTTTTTTTCATTTTTAATTGCGTGTGTTTGAGAGTCTCACAGCTTCAGAAATGAAGCTGTTTCTCAGGCTGGTGGTTTTACACTTGATGCTCCGCAGCCTCCTGCCTGAGGGGAGCGGGACAAAAAGTGAGTGTGCTGGGTGTGTGGGGTCCTTCATGATGCCGGAGGCCCTCTTCCTGCATCTGGAGGTGTAGATGTCTGTGGTGCTGGGGAGGCTGACTCCAACAGTCCTCTGTTCAGCCTTCACCACCCTCTGCAGAGCTTTCCTGTCTGCAGCAGAGCAGCTTCCATGCCACACGTTGATGCTGGAGCACAAGACGCTCTCCACCACACATCTGTAGAAGGAGGTGAGGACTGAGCTCCTGAGTCCAGCTCTTCTCAGCCTCCTGAGGAAGTAGAGCCTCTGGTGCGCCTTCCTGACCAGAATGGAAGTGTTGTTGCTACAGGTGAGGTTGTTACTCAGGTGTACACCCTAGTACCTGTAGCTGTTGACCACTTCCATCGCAGATCCTCCCATGTGCACGGGGAGGTGGGCATGGTTGCCCCTTCTGAAGTCCACAATCATCTCCTTGGTTTTCTTTTCGTTGATACAGAGGTTGTTCTCTCTGCACCAACCCTCCAGGTTTTCCACCTCCTGCCTGTAGCTGAACTCATCATTGTTTGTGATGCATACAACCATTGCTGTGTCGTCCGCAAACTTCACAATATGAAGTTTGCGGACCAAACCTACAGTAACCTACAGTTAATCCAAGGTTGGAATACACAAATGTTCATGTTTGATCCGGGATACATAACAGCAAATCAGCAGCAGACAGAATTATTTAACAATACAATCACTTGATAGAATAACGCCATAGTGCCAAGAAAGCTATAATTACAGTCTAGAGCCATTTATGTCAATGCTAGCGTCTGGTAGTGTTCATGTGTTGTTGCTCTACTGTAGAAATGGTTTTGTAACTTCTCCTAAATGTTCTACTTCTCCTGAAGTACCAGCAGGACTGGTGTCATCACCATCACCACCTTTGAATAGCAAACATATGTTTAAAGTTTTTCCATAAACTGTATTTCATACAGTAAGATTATGTAGCCTGTCTCACTGATTTTGCCTTGTAATCATATACATGATAATATTAAGATTATATCTGATTAGCTGGACAAATAAATAATTTAAAAGGTAAATAATAATAATAATAAAGTGGCGTGTAAATCAGTGATTTTAACTTCCAGTCCTGATCTTAATTTCAAGGTTAAACCTATAAAGGCTCCGTATTTACACTAGACTGAATGTGTGCAGCCTCAAGTTCCTTTAGGGGTTTAAACTTTAAACAAAATGTTGGGATAATTAAAATATATTTATTTCACCTTAAAATAATATTTGTACCAACATTTTGTGTGTGTGATTTGTTTTTATAACTTACTTGTATCTTTATTTTAATGGCAACAATGGGGGGCAGAATAAATAAATCTGTTACTTTTCTGCATTTTGCCGCGTCCTCCTCCAGCGTCTTTCTCTGTTTGTCTCCCTCTTTGTTCCTTTCACCCGTCAGAGACCCGAGTCGCTTCCCCTCACTTCTTGCTGGTCGCTCGTTGCTCCAGCTGCTGTCACCAGACACACGCCACGCCCCTTCCTCCACACCTGTGTGGTTGATACGGACGTTTGGGGCGGGTCTTAATGGAAATAAACCAATCGTCTTTCCCTTCTCCTTGTCCCAGCGCTGGTCTGTCTGTCTGATAGTTCCGCTGCCGGCAGACTTTTATTTAGTTTTTTTACAGAGACGCAGGCCAATATTAGACCAGCAGGCCAATATAAGACCAGCAAGCCAATATTAGGCCAATATTAGACCAGCAGGCCAATATTAGGCCAGCAAGCCAATATTAGGCTAATATTAGGCCAGCAGGCCAATATTAGGCCAATATTAGGCCAGCAGGCCAATATTAGACCAGCAGGCCAATATTAGGCCAACATTAGGCCATCAGACCAATATTAGACCAGCAGGCCAATATTAGGCCAATATTAGACCAGCAGGCCAATATTAGGCCAGCAGGCCAATATTAGGCCAATATTAGGCCAGCAGGCCAATATTAGGCCAGCAGGCCAATATTAGGCCAATATTAGGCCATCAGACCAATATTAGACCAGCAGGCCAATATTAGGCCAATATTAGACCAACAGGCCAATATTAGGCCAGCAGGCCAATATTAGGCCAATATTAGACCAGCAGGCCAATATTAGACCAGCAGGCCAATATTAGGCCAATATTAGACCAGCAGGCCAATATTAGGCCAGCAGGCCAATATTAGGCCAATATTAGGCCAGCAGGCCAATATTAGGCCGGCGTTTCGGGAATACTCCTGGTTCTCCCTATGGCCATGTTCATTGTATATTACATTTTCACTAGTGTTAGGCCTGGCCTCAAATAAACCCATGAATGTTTAAAGGTGGTACTTCACACTGGTGCATGCCAGCGCACTTACCGCCTCTAAATGACAGTTTATCATTTATCATAAAAACACTATGAAAGGGGATATAAACATTTGGTAAGGAAGAACTTTGAGGGTCTTTAGTTTGACATCTTGTGAAGAAAATCACAGAACATTTCCTTCAGATACCAAACAAAAGGTTGCTTATGAAGAAAAACTTTTAAAAACCACCCAGACTTCTCAGCAGCATCGTGTCAATAGACAGCAGAAGCATGTCTAGTGTTGGATGTTATTTTTTCTTTCTACCTCACCTTCCTCAGTCCAGTTTGCTCCAAAACTCAATCAAAGATCAAACCTGTGATCAGATACTTGAAGGCTTGGTCGCTGGCTAAGTCCAAACCCTTGACGACGGCCAGTACATCCCTGAAGATTTATATGTTTGAGTGTTCTCATTCTTCAACCACTGCATGTTTTCAGAGGGGATAGCAGCCATATTTTCTGCCGTTCTAAGTGTTTCCCTATTTTTCTGTCACGCTCCATCACGCCCAGATGTACGATTGCTCCTGTAAATCTGCCCTATTGATTCGACACGACTCAAATTTGCAGCTAGGCGATCAATCTGCTGCTGCTAGTGTTTTTTTGCGCGCTGAAAGCTTGTCGATGGAACAACGCTCTTCTCACTGATTTTCACCACAAACCGAAATGAGGATTTTGATTGTAGAATTACAAAAAGTGAAGATTTACAGCAGCTTTTGTTTCCCTCCAACACTAAATATCTACTTGATGCACTAAGTGGTTCCATCACATCTATGGCTGTCAGCTTGACAGAATCAGTGAGTAGAGGATGTCTTAATGGAGTAATTCTGGCTAAGCGGATTTCCTTTGAATGTTGCAGTACAGCCTCATTCATCTGGGAACAGAAAATCAGAACTGATAACTGTTTGGAGTTTTCTTTCAATTTTGGGTTACCGTTGTAAACTAACAAATGATTCATCTTACTACTCTGAATGTCAGACAGAACAATCAGGGTAACAGCAAGAAAAAATCTTCAGCCAGAACCATCTTACATATGTTTCTGAACTATCCTGATGTTTCCCAGGAAAGAATAAATCTATAGTTCATTTAAGGGCTTCTGCGTTTGTTTCAAGGTCTCCTCCTACTGGGACATGTCCTGACCCCCCTAACAAGGGCATCCAGGGGACATTTTAGTTTAGAATCATCTGTACTTTGTCTTCTAATGTGGAGGAGCTTTTTTTCCTGAACCAAAGCTGGGTAGTGATCTCAGTCTTTTTATTATAACGTATGTTAGTATTGCTCATTTCAGCTACATTACAGCTCAAAGTGGTTTGCATGATAGAAAAAAATAAACCTAAAGATCAAAAATACAGTTGCAGACTAAAGAGAAGTAATAAGAAGTTATAATCAAAACAAGAGTAAAGAAATCTTGATTCAAAGGAGCTCAGTGTTTCGACAGTGTGGTTTCTGTTAGAAGAGCATTAAAGACTCATTTCTTCTTCTTCATGTTTGGTTCGGGGTAACCTGAGGGCTCTTAAAGGTTGTTACACTGTCCTCATCAGCTGCTTCTGTGAGGACACTTGCAGTTTTCATCCGACTAAACATAAACACATGAACGAGTTCCTCAATTTCTGTCTGGGACATCAGTGTTTTTTATCCTGGAAATGTTCTTCAGCTGTTAAAGGCAGACTTTGTAATTGTCTTTACATGTTTCAGGATGCTTCAGGGCTGAGTCCTTAACCAAACTCAGATTTCAGACCTGATCAGTGGCTTCCGCCAAAACACTGACACCCCAGGGATCGGACCAGGAAGCTGAAGCATAGTTTAATAGCCTCTCTGCAGCTTCTGTACTGTCATCATCCCATTAAGTGTCCAAAACCAAATGGATCAATGTAAAAAGAGCAAATCTCGAAACTCTCATAAAAGTTAATAGAACTCTAAACTAATAAATGTGTTTTTTTAGCATAAGACATCTCTCTAATAGACTTTATTGGTAGATGACGTGATTTGTGATAATCGGATTGATCAGTTTTGTCTCACAGAAACAGCAGCAACAGAAATATGTCAGTATTAATGAGTCTATTTCTTCTCATTTTTAAAATGTTCACATTGCAATGATATTGTTTACTATTATTTTATTAATAAATTCATTAATCTTGTGATAGTTTGAGGTTTGTTTCCGGTTGTTAAAATAAAAATCCTCAGGCAGATATTTTTTTTCCTTAATCAGATCATTAGTCATAAGTTTATTTAATTCCTCTCACGAAATTCCTCATAAGACGGTTGATTTATTTTAGAGCTTTTCTTATTTTTACATTTTAAACCAAATAAACTGACAGATTAGAGTAGAACCTTCTCATCTAGAAAATAGAAGGTTTCTTTTAACAGATCCATGAACCTCTTGCATTTGCCTCATTATGTTCTTTATTTGGTACGGTGGGAGGGATGAATGATGGATGGATGAATAGATGGATGGATGGATGGATGGATGGATGAAT
>JAVLVB010000259.1:1078453-1099922 GCA_032876305.1 Orestias chungarensis
ATGGATGGATGGATGGATGGACGGATGAATAGATGGATGGATGGATGGATGGATGGATGAATAGATGGATGATGGATGGATGGATGGTTGGATGGATGATGAATAGAAGGATAGAAGGATTGAAGGATGGATAGATGGATGGATGGATGGATGGATGGATGGATGGATGGATGGATAGATGGATGGATGGATGGATAGATGGATGGATGGCTGGATGGACGGATGAATAGATGGATGATGGATGGATGGATGCTTCAGTCTTTTGTCATTTGTTGTAACTTTGTTGTTTATTTGTCAGAACAGAATCTGATTTTGGTGGTTGGTCACATTAAGTCCTGGTTCAGCCATTTTCTCCACTGTAGCTGAGAGACCAGCCTTATTCTAGGAGTTTACTGATCGCTGTGAGGTTTTCTTCTGGTGAGACTTTGTAAAGCTACTTTTGGAGTTCAGGAATAAAACATTTTTGTTCTCTGACGGGTTGGACAGGATATTTCTAGAAGGAATACATGGACCGTTACACTCCTAGCTGAAGTAATAGAATGTTTTCCACACTCCCTGTTTTTTATCAGACCTTTTCCTGAGTATCTGCTCCTATCAGCTAGTTCAGATGTAAACATCCAGCGCAGAAGGAGCCTATTAAACCAGGCACACGTATCACAGGCATGCTCAGCTTAGTACATTCAATTAGATCCTCTCAGCCATCCTAAATTCATACTGCTCACATTTATTTAGCTACGTATCCATTAGGCCTAACTTAAACCAATCAGAGCCCGTCTATGTTTTAGTGCCATTGAACAGCAGGCCTAGTTTTTCCACAATACTGGAAGGAAACCTCTTTAACTGGTTTGTTTCCTCTCTTCTCCAACTGACCCGTCACATTTGCTGGAGCAGCTCCATGATGTTCTGGCACCATCAGATAATTTTGCCTCCCTTTTCTTTTCACACTAATTCAAAACAAAAGACTTTTTATGTAAGAAGAGACTAACCATATATATTTTGTTATCCTTATTATCCTCATCTTTAACAGAAACGTCAGAAATAACGTCGGTCTCTAGGAGTCTAACTGTTTAATGTTAACTTAACTAATGTCTGTTAAACTTTAATGAAAGTCAACCAAGTTTCCTCATTAATCAAAAAAATGCGACAACATAGACGAATGCCTGTTTAGTTTTTTCTCATCTCACTGGTTTGGTTCACATGAGGTGTTTCTTCTGGACAAGGTTAAATAATTAGTGCTCAGACTGAAATGAGACCAGATTTTACGGGACTTTATCTTTTACTTCATTGACATAAAATGTCACTTCTTCTAACGGTCCCGTCTGTGTTAACGGCCTAATTTAAGTAAAGCAGGCTTTAATTCTTCACCCTCTGATCTATTACAACAGTAGAAGCTGTTGCTGTTTTTTCTTCCGTTCTTAGCAATAATCAATATTGTATTTCAAAATGTATCCTACTTTGCAGCGTCTAGTTTAAACATGTGTAACCTTGCTGAACCAAATCTTATGCTCATTCAGCTCAGTCCAAATATCCCTCTGCCTTGTGCCGTATAATCAATAATCAACAGGACAGGATGATAGAACAGGATATGTCCTGGTCAGAACTCAAGTTCATCACGACTGCAGTAACTGGTGCTCTTCTCTCATATACAGACAACGAGGTCCCTGCATCCACTACACTTATCACGGCTAGCAAGAAGAAAAGTAATGACTCGGTTCTACAAGCGACGTATCAATCACATGTCAGCTGAGAGGAGTGTTGTGTATTTCCCAAACAGTGACTGAATGTCACAGTTTCTGAATACGCTGAGTCTAATGGAGTGTCTAATGAGTTTATTAAACTGAGCGCAGCTTGATATGAGGTCTGGAAAAGAATAGTAAGAGATTTTTTGGAAAAAACTAACTTTTCAGAACCAAAATAATCTAAAGATGTTTTCCACTTTAGGTTAAAATAATGGATACATCATTCTGGTAGTGTTACGATGTTGGTTGGATGGAGCTGTAGGCTTGAAGGTGTGGAGTGTGATTGCAGCAGTGAGCACAGGTTAGTCTGATGAGAGGGATGAAGAACAATCAATCTTAAACTGAGAAAATGGGAGAAAATGGCAGCAAATTCACACCTGCAACCAGTCAGAGCAATTTACTGAGATTAAAGAAATAACTGACAAAGAGAAAGGAAATCAGGAGCAACAGGAAAAACATGAGGCGTAACATTAACCTCTGAAAAACAGGAACTTTTGTCTGAGGAGATTTAAATAAACTGAACATGAATACATGCAAATATTTCAGTAAAGAACCAAAAAGAATCTGAAAAAATGGGAAATAATTAAACATGTTAAGCAGAAAAGGGAAAAAAGTAAAACAAACAAAGTCCTGAAGATACAAATATAACAAAAGTGCTGCTTTATTTTACTGTGGAATCGGTTTAAAATCCTAATTCTACGGTCTAATGTAAACTGAGGCGCCTGCATCAACCGTCATAGGTAACAGCCTCTGATCGGACAGTTCTGGGTGCAGGTAAGCAGCCAGTTCCAACCTGACCATCATTCATATGCATGAACAGTAAAGCTAAAATAGCAGCACGTTCATCAGAGAATCATCAGGAAAAGAGATTTTGTTGCAACACAGGATCAAATTTAAAACTATATTAACCTAAAACATGAACATGAGGTCAGTTTTTTATCAGGTTGAGATTCTCATTATTTTTAAGGAAGCAACAAATGGAAAATTAGGAGGAGTGCAGATGCCCTCATCAAAAATCAGATGTTTTGTTCATGCAGGAAAATCCCAGGCCTTGAAACCGAACTTTAATAAACTTGACGTGAACTGAAGTAATTTCTCAGTTTGTTTGTTTTGGTAGGAAAAAAACGGATTCTTTTTTTTGGTTTACTCTCTGAGTCTCAGCGACAAGCAGCAGAGTCAAAATCCAGAAGCTCCAAGCAAAGACAAACAAAACACAAGTCCCAGATTAATACACAGGAACCTGCATTGTTTTATAACGCACCTCCATCATTAAACACTCTCCACCCGCGGCCTTCAGCCTCTTCGCTGCAGCCATTCCTCACTCTGTCCACAATCATCACCGCTCTTTATTTGCAGGCCTTATTTATCCAGCCGCCTCCTGTAACCATTGTTTACCCTGCTGGCGCTGTCCTTGGACTTCCATACGTCTCGGAAATGGATAATACCTGCCACAATCTAATTTGTTGCCCCGTTCCCTCCCTGTGTTTTCTTTGTTCTCGGAGCTTGTAGGCAGATCCATTTGGACCCCAAGATACCAGATATCTGACCCTGTCGCTGTGGAGGAAAGAGATTACAGGGACCAGGAGAGATAAGCAGCAGGACCAGGAGAGGTCTCCTCGGACACGCCGTGATTGTGTGTGTGTCTCCAGGCTTTTAACTAAAGCTTTAGTTCAAGTACTTTATCAGCGAAGCTTGGAGTGACCTCTGGGAGGCGTTTAGTTTTATTACTTTGTAGCCAAATAAAAGAATAAGAGAAATGTAAAGCAGCTTAAGGTTCAGAGATTTCTCTGTGGTCAAATGTCTCACTTTAAAATGAGATGTTTAAACGTAATAAATCCTGCACTCATCTCTCAAAAGCCCAACTGTTCTTTTCTCATCGCGTTGAAGGATCCGTTAGCGTTTATACGTCAGTTTAAACATTCAAAGTTGGTCTCTAGAGATCTGCTAGCTGAGGCTGCAGAGCTGCCTGAGCCTCTTCAGGCATTTCAAAATGGCTCCTAATGACTTTGTTTGGAACTTATGCCTAATAATTCAATGTTTAAATATTATTTAACACATTCAGCAGCTTTTAATTTTCAATAAATAAAACTATGAATTATTTTTTATTATCAGTATTATCTGTTTTCCTAAAAATTAAATTACTTTTTAAGTTAATCAAATTTCCTGTGTCCAAATTAGATGTCTAGTGAGTTCATTTAGCAGGACTGAGACTTTTCAGATTGATGCAGATGCCAGGTTTATCAATTACATCATATAATCTATAAAATAGATTGAAAAAAAAGTCATGGTTCTGCAAAAATGTTCACATGTATGTACAAATACATTAATATGTACACAAACTAAAACAAACAAATGTGTGTTTACTGGTATTATCAACATTTAGAGGAACGTGTTTACAATTTCTACCAACAACGCCAGACATGAAAACAATTTAATTTTCCTCAATCTTTTGCAGTTCTGCCCTCTATTGTTCAGAAGATTAGTGTAAATTAAATAGACACTAAATAAGTTTTCAACCTTCCTAAAATCTCTTCATAACTTTTGTGATCATACGTCGTCTTACAGCTCGTTGAATGACGCCTCTGTCATGACCCGAGGGGGTCCGCATCACTTTAACCGGCACTAAGCAACTTTGAGGAGGGTGGCAGGAACCCTGCCTTCCACCCTAAACAACTACAAATGTGCTGACTGCTTTACTGCATACGTCACTTCCCCTGTTTCTTATCTCCAACATCATCATTGTTTCACCACAATTAGATTCATCACCTCATCTCTATTCATCATTCAGACACTGGAAACAGAAATGAACTTCAATCCAACTAATCAGGATTTTAACACGCTATACGCTAGTGCTCATGGGAAATGGAGTCTATCTTCAGAATAAAACACTGCAGCTTTTGTCCACACTGGGCCGCCAAAAAAAACAAAAACTGAAACTTCTGTTGTGTTGCTTTAACATGCTTGTTAGGTTTTTGATTTGGAATACACTGCTAACAATATCCGACTTGTTTACCCTAGTCTAAACCGTCATGTTCATTTCATCTTAATTTTTCATCATCAACGAGAGGCGTGGGTCATATTTGTGCGGCAGAAAAGCAGAAGTGCTAAATCTGGATGTAAACAACAGCTTCCTTCATCTTGTTCTGATCTTGTGACGATACGGTCGGCTTCCCTTCGCTCAAAGACTTTAACATCCGTCGTTACTGACGTAAACGTGGCGCTGCAGGTCACTGATCAGACCCTGCTCTGTGGACGAGGCCTAAAACAAACACAAGTCAATGCAGAGTCCTCAGTTTGACAGAAGTACAAGGATGTGTGTTGGTGTGTGTCTGCAGCGCTTGCCTGCTAAATTATGCACGAGTGTTTCTGCCGGATATATTAACTATTTAATCATGTGCTGAAAGAGGATCTCTTCTTTTACACAAACAGCCTTATTGGATTTTATTTTGTAGATCCAGAGATGTGTAACATGTGACCTTAGAGGAGAGGAGGTTCAGCAGTTCAGAGGGTAATTCACTCCTGAAGTGAGTTTTTGTGTCTTTGCTGTTCCTGAAACAACCATCAGGGGAAACCAGATTATCTACAACACCCTGAGTTACCAAAGCCTGCTGGCAAGGCTTCATTAAAGATAGAAAAGATAGAACGCTCCTCCCTGAGGAACACCAAGCAGCTTCTCCAGCTTCCAGCTATAAACACATGGACTTTGTAAGGGAGTGGTACATTTAAACAAAGATCTGCCAGCATCTCTTTATTCCTACAAATAATAAAACATTCATGGCGCGTTTGTGTTTTATTTACAGTGTTTGGGTAAAACCAGACTTCTTCTTCAAATCTCAGCCTACGTGCTTCCCCTGCTGCTTGGCGGTGGAGTTTCCCACCGTCATCCTGCTGCTGACGTCACTTATCAAACAGAATTCCTGATGACAGGCGTAGGTTTCATGTGGAGCTCAGAATCGACTCACGCCGGGCTGCTTTCAGCTTCCACCGCTGCTCTAACAGTCTGTCTGTATTGGTAGGTCTTAAATTCTCTGATTCTCAGTGACAGCTGGACGCTGGTGATGCTCGCAGTCAGAGCTGCTCACCTGAATATCACACTCTGACGTTGACGGTGCTGAAAAGCAGATCTGAGGGATTTTCATGGTTCCTGTCTGAGCTCTAATGAGAGCTTTATGGACCAAAATCAGATTTCTGATTGTTTGACAATCAGAGAAGCTCAGCAGTGGTTAAAGAGGCTGCCCAAACTTTCCAGCTTCTGACCACAAAATAGATATATTAGTTCATAGTTTAGTTTATAGATATGTTGGTGATTTAATGCACTAATCAAAGGAAAGAGTTCATCAGTCTGACAGCTGCAGGGTAGAAACTGTTTCTGAGCTTAGTGCTCTTGCTCTGAATGCTTCTAAGCAGAGAAGTAGCTGGATGTGTTGAGTCCCTCATGATGCAGAGCGCCCTCTTTCTGCATTGTGAAGTGTAGAGGTCTGAGATGGAGGGACGGCTACTCCCCAAGGATCAAGAATCAGTTTATTTATATAGTGCCAATTTACAGCAGATGTTGTCTTAAGGCACTTCACAGAAAATCAATTAAAATCAAAGATACATGATAAACAAATCAGTTTGAAAATGTTTCCAATCTAACCCACAGTCCTCTTTACACCCTGAACCACCCTCTGCAGAGTCACCACTCTGAGTCATCCGCAAACTTCACTATATGACAGCTGGGATGTGTTGCACAGCAGTCGTATGTCAGCAGGGTGAGCAGCAGGGGGTTCAGCACACAGCCCTGAAGTCTAGGAGAATAGAACTTCTGCACCAGCATCTGTGGGATTATGGGGTTGAATGCTAAGGGGATATCCAGAAACAGCAGACGGATGTAGGAGTTCCTGCTCTCCAGATGGGTGAGGACTGTGTGGAGCGCTGATGAGATGGCGTTAGCTCTACAGTGGATCTTCCTGTAGGCGCACTGAGAGGGGGTCCAGAGGGACGTTGATGGAGGCCTTGAAGTGGGTCATGACCAGCAAGTGTTGACTATCGAGGTTGAGGCTATAGGTCGGTAGTCATTTAGTCCCGTCACTGTAGAGCACCAGGGGACAGGGACAATAGAGGCAGACTTTAAGCAGGTGGGGACAGATGCCAATGATATTGAGCTGTTTAAGATGTCCGCCAACACTTCAGACATCTGTACTGCACAGTCTCTCAGTACCCGCCTTGGGTTAGGGGTCTGCAGTGGAAACACAGAGAGGTGTGTCACCAGGTGGAGTGAGTCTGGTTCTGGGTGGTCGGATCCTCAAAGCGTGGAAAGAACTTATTTAGAGCACCTGACAATTGGGTTTCCTTTGGACATTGTACGTCTCTAATTTCGTAGTCAGTGGTGCACTTTAAGCCCTCCCCCATGCGCCGGGGGTCACTGGTGGTGGAGTGACCCTCAATTTTCTGGGTGTATGCAGCTTTGGCCCTCCCCATGCCTGCAGCCGGTCTTTTCCTCGCCTCTCTGATGCCTCACCTGTCAGCTTACAGCGGAGCTCTCACTTCAGCATAAAGCCAGGGTTTCTGATGATAACAGGTAACCAGACCTTTTTATAAAGAGGTACCAATACAAATATAGAATAAAAGAATTATACACACTTTGAAAGGTACTCCTTGCTGTGCCTTTATCCATCTTTGCTCCAGTCCCCCTCTGGTCCGGTAACCCCCCTGGTGTTTTTTTATTCTCCTTCTATGTTCTCCCTACCTCAGTGATTATTCTGGTTCAAATCCTCTGTAGTATCTTCTGTCTACAATAAACCATATATCTCTTTATCCTACCATCTCCACCTCTGCATTTGGGTCCAGATGTTGATTAAAACATCCCCTGACATAAAGGATGTTTTAATCAACAGCAGTAGCAGCAAATGTTTACAGAAAGTAACCGTAGCTAAAGGGTTAATATTAGTTTAAATATTCACCTAAATGCATCATTACTAATAAATTGATAGCATTATTATGGTCTTCTTGTTGATTAAAGCCCACCATATTTGTTTTGTAAATTCTTCTCTGTCTTCTATATCTGTTTGAAAGGAGTCACTTTAAAGCCGTCAGGCTGCCAGCTCCTTCAGCCTCCCTTCAATTAAAGATTTGTGGATGTTCTCCTGTAATGGCCCAATTATCCTTCTGGCTTTTAGTACAAAGTCAATGAGCAGTGACTGATGCAAAATTAAGAGAAAGTCTTCAGGGTGATTCTATGAAACAGAGTTTGATTCACTCAGAAACTTCTAGTGTTGCTGTAAGTCATCAAATTCAGCTCCAGACACAAAACATCAATGATAAAGCATAAAGAAAACTCCTCAAATATTAGCATTGTTCTTCATAGACGAGCATTAAATGTTAATGATAAAATGTAACCTGTCTGGTCTGGATCTAGATCCTTTCTGTAATGTTTTTTATTGGTTCATTAGCTGTTTGAAAGTCTAAGTTACACTTTTCCATAAGGAGATCCAGTAAAACTAACTTTAAAACTAACAATTTAAACATTTTCTACTGTTTTTACGAAGTAGCTGCTTAAATGTCTTTTTTTTCAATCTCTGAACAGGATCATAAATTAGACAGCTTGAAGCTGCAGGTCTCTTTCTCCATTTCTGAATTTCCAGAAACGCTCTCCTCCAGAAATCTGGAACATTCTGTCCAGCGCTCTAATCTGCAGTTCTAATTTCAGGCTTGTTTTTTAGACCAGTGGTCTGAAACCCAAGTCCAAAGATTGTCTTACAGCTTTTGGGTGAGTCTCTGGACGCCTGGCTCCAAGATGATCTCATCAGCTTAGCTCTCTAAAGCTTGACCACTTGTCAGTGAGGCCGTTAAGTCATTTAACTTTTTCATTAGTGTAAGTACGTAGGGAAACGGAGGCATCTAAAAGTTGGTGGACCAGTGGACCAGAGCTTAAGAACACTGATTTAGACCCTCATGAAGAAGTGAAGAACAGCGTTTTTCAGTTGTGGTCTTCAAGGCACACTTCCAAACATCCAAGGCTACTTTCACAAAGGTTATGTGGTCGTTCTTGCTAATAATTAAGACTTCTGAGTAAAAGAATCAGAAGAAGAAAGTACTTTAGTATCACATATGGAAACGTCAGAATTCTGGGATGGAATCATTGATGTCGGTCCGTTCACACTGCTGCAAATATGGGTAGCAGAACTTTTTTTGGGTTGGAAATGTTTTAGTCTTGAGGCAAAACCATTTGGGTTTGGATCGTAGTTGCCTGTTACGTAAACATGCCCTGAGCACCCGGGCTAGGAAACAGCATTCTAGAGCAACTCGGACCCAAAAATGACACAAACGAGTAAAACATGAATTCAGAGAGAGTTTTTTTTTTTTTAATTCTACTGTTAAAGTTGGAAGAGAAAAAGTTTGTGAAGACCAACAGGACACTCTGACAGAAGACGATGAAACGGACGGAGCATGCTGACATGTTCTCTGAAATTCACTGACAAATAAGTGAAAAGATTTTCTCACCACAGATTCACAAAACTCAACCAAGTAGAAGAAAGTTGTCACCGGCAGGCGTCGAGCTCGCTGCTGAATCTTTCTGTCCTCATCTGTAGAAGAAAGATAGAAACCGGCTTTAATGAGCGTGATTTTATCTGAACCTAGAAATTAATATATGAACAAAGGAATCATTAGCTGCTTGTTTTTGGTCCTTCTTTTGTCACATGTAGGAGGAAATGAAGAAATAACCGGACTTTAGATGCTCCTACAAATATATATATATATATTTTGTCAGACGACGTTTGAAATATGATTATCTTAGTCTTTAAAGAGCTTCATTGTTGTTCAAAATTAGAAATACAAAGAGAGCTTAAAAAACTAATACAACCTCTTTTTCAAGAAGAACAATGAATATTTATAAATGATTATATTATCTGATCAACTAGAGACAATTTATATCAAAGTTTTATTGACTGCTTTGATCTTTATCATCCAATTGTGACTATAATTGGATGATAGTTTGTCGGAGTTTGCACAGATCATGTTTGATCACGTTTATGTTCAACACATTTGTTTAAGACATACGCAGATAACTTTTAAAAGGGCTACTCAATAAAATGTGTAAAGCTGCTGTGTGTGTACCCCTGAGTTTATTTGGGTTTTTATTCCTGAAACTAGAGATTAAAGCAGAAAACAGCTTCACCGAGGAGCAGGCCGCCTTAACACAGCAGATATTGATGCTTCATTCCTGTTCTTTTGGTTGAAATAAGATTCTTTAATTAAATGCAACACACTTCTGTGTGAACGGTTTACAACTCCAAAGTGACTGGAAGAAGAACGTAGACGTCCCCCAGCAGCAGCGTCCATGTTTACGTCAGTATTGACGGACGCCGCCGTCCGTGGACGGATGTTAAAGTTGTTGAGCGACGGGAGCCGAGCTCCTCACAAGATCAGAACAAGATGAAGGAAGCTGAGAAAACTAAAGTTGGCACTGCTTGCTTCAGACGTTGTTTACATCCAGATTTACCACGTCTGACTTCTTCTGCTGCACAATTATGATGCACTTTTTAACGTTGATGCTGGAAATGTCAGATAAAATAAAAAGCTTTAAAAACAATTTTTTTAGGTTTAGCAGCACAAATGATCAGCAGAGTAACTTATTGATAACTAGCTCGACATGATTCCTTAAATCAGTCGATCTAGATTATTCTAGTAATAATGATAACGATAAAAATAAAGAGAACAACATGGACCTAAATCAGAAAACAAGAGCACATTGTTTCCACCTGCTGGACTCGATGGTTTACACTGCATGGTGTAAGTGCAACAAACATTAAAAAAAGGAAAATATGGGTGTAAAAGTAGAAAAATAACAGATTTAAGATGAACTTCTTTAAACTATAGTTTAAAGTCTTTAGACTGTAGTATTGGTGTTTTGTAAAAGTCATAATGCTCCACTTGTGAAGATAAATCTGTTGGGCTTCTCATCGCCCTCAGGGGACAACAGCAATTGATCAGAATCATAAGAAAATCATAAGAATCTTAAGAAAATCATAAGAATCATTGTGTTTAAGAAAAAGAACAAAAAGTAAATCCAAATAACAAACTAGTTTGTTTTAAATTTTTGTGTCATGTATTTGGATGAAATTAAAAAGAGTTATTAAAGGCAAAAAGATTTCATGAATCATTGTGGAGAACATTTATTCCTGAACCTTCTCCTCCTCATGCGAGGCTTAAATGATTGGTTTCTGCTGACTTGTTTCTCTCCTCAGACATGTTCAGCATGTTCAGCATGTCAGAGCTGGACCATAATCTCCATTAGCGGAGAATGTGTCTGACATCCTCTTGAAAGACTTGCTCCTCTGCTCTTTCACAGTAATGCAGGGTTTTTATTTTTATTAGAATTGGGTTTGCATTCGTTAAAATGATGAAGACACCAGGCGAAAATACGTATACCCGCTAAAACACAAGACATGAGACTAAACATGGTTCACACCAGTTTAAATGTCGAGTTTATTTTATTGTTTTGTTGAAAGTACAAAAATGACCAAACCGAGAATCTAACTGAAGAAAATCTCTTCAACCTGGAAAAAGGGAGGAAAAGGACTGGACTCTGTACCAATGGGACGTCATTTGATCTGATACTTCCTGGGGTATCTGTGGGGGGGGGGTAAATCAGGGCATGGGGTCCCTGAGCTCCTACTGAAGGACCAGGTCATTCCCTCAGTTATCACAGGATGTTCTCCCAGCATCAGCAGAACATCCTGGTAAAAAATAATTCCACACTAGATGGGAATAAACATTTCAGTCAAATCTCAGACTGTGACCTTTTGTTTGGTGTCTTTTGGGCCATGCAGGTTATTAAAAAGTGATGTTGGTTCTGTTCGTGTTCAGAAGAAGTCTCTCTGCTGTGCCGACTGAATATTTCAGAGGTTTGGAATAAATTACAGATTACACGGCTCATTTAAAGCTTTTATGTGCAGCTCCCCACTTTTGTTTCTGCACCAAATCTCATAACTGTTGAATATTTAACAGATTTCTTTTTTTTGTAGTAATCTGACCTGCGTTTAGCCGACTCAGCAGTAACACAGCAAAGCAACAGTCACAGATTTTGATTTTAGTTTCTCCTAAATTGCTTTTATACTTTTCCATACTTTGTTTGTTCCAACTTCACTTACTTGAATGTTTTAATTAAGGTGATGTTGAATCCTCAAGCAGAACTGGTTCACATCTATCGCTTCCTCTAAATGGAACCATTAGTTGTTTAAGTAGAAGTATAAGATCAAATAAATTCAACAGCAGATGTACTGCAGAGGTTTTTCCTTCTGTAGTTGTTCTTCCTCTGCTGTAGTTGCTGTTATTTATGTTTTCTGGCCTGGTGACTGGTTTTGTGATGTAACCTCCATCAGCTTAACCATCTGCAGAGAAACCCCAGCTGCAGAGACTGAGCAGGTCAGTGGCTTCATTGTGAACTCTCACATCTCCCAACAACGGTTTTACAGCCACTAACCAGATTTCTCATCACCAGAGGTTTCTGCTCGTGTTGCTTCTGATCGCCACTGATCTCACCACCGCACTTTTCAATAAACCATTTTGTTGTTTCCAATTTCGGATCCTTTCAGTTTTCCCTAGAAACTTCAGAAACTCAACCTTCTCTTTTCTTTTCTATTAGCATTTTACTTTTGTTTAACATAGAAAGTTTTCCTGCATCATATCTTCTGCTTCTGTTTTGTGTTTTCTGTCTCCTCCTCTCCAGCTGTTGTGACAGACGGCTGCTGGTACTGACCCAGGTTCAGCAGGAGGTTTCTTCTTGTTAAAGGGAAGTTTCTTCACCTCGGCCTTGGCTCAGGCTGTAAATCATCAAGTCAATGCATTCTGCTTGGTTTCCTTGGATTAAAAACTTTGTTTTAAACTTCTAAATGAATACAAACTGAGTTTGGATCAATTAGTAGTAATACTACATGTTTAATTTGAGGGCACTGTAATTCTGGCTTTATAAACAGTTTTCTTGCAGACAAACAGCGCCAGATTAATGAAAGCTGTGTCTGAGTATTTATCCAAAGATCTTTGCCTGACATCATGTTCATGACCACAGTTTTACATTGATTTACCTTGTTTTGCATGAACCCCGTCAGACAGTTTGTCTGCTGTTTCTGTTCCTGGACTCCTGCCTTTTTGCCCATGCATCTGTCTTCCTTCTTTTCTTACGCCGTGTTCCTCCTGGATTAACTCTATAAAGTTGGGGCATTTAGTGGTCTGACGTAATGTGTCCCAGAAGCTTGGGTGGGTGGTGCTGGTCAGGGCTGGAGCTTTGGTTTAGACTGATTTCTTTACAAAAGGTGTCGCGGTTGTTCTCAGACACCTCCAACCTTAACAAAGGTTCAGGGGATGTCACTCCTAAAGCTAAAACATCTGGTCCATAAACTTAAGTAGGACCCGATTTAGCAGATCAGTAAGCGTTTACTTGACATTTGCATTCCTAATAATTTACATTAAGAAGCTGCTGTTCCATAAACTAAAGACACAGTGGTGCTCTATCCTTGTCATTAAATGAGACTCTCTCTGACTTTTTACTTCTGACAAACTTGCAGAGTTTTTGTCCCAGTTTTTGTGCTGACTGGGTGATGTGCAGAAACACACTCGGACCACACTGGTTGCTGTAGCCCGACATGATTAGGTTCTCTCCTTCATACCAGCAGTCAAACGTCAGCAGCTCGCTGGAGGTCTGCGTTGACAGAGATAGATGGACGTAAAGTGCCAGTCTGAGTGTTTGTGCAAGCATGCGTGTGCGCAATGGAAATGAAGTGTGTGATTTTCCTACGAGAAACAAACAAGCAGAAGTATAGAAGGAGATGGATAGAATAAATGTGGGTGGATTGAATTGACCTTGTGTTGTCATGGTTTTAAACACGCTTCCCAGCCCGATGTGTCATTTTTGGGCAACATGGATGCGTTAGAGCAAACATGAAGTAAAACTTCACTGTAGAAAACAAACCCATTAAAGAAATACTTCAGAATCAGCTGTGAAATTCACTCAGAGGGAACTTCAGCCACAAAACAGGGATTAAAGCACACAGATGAATCTTCGTACTTTTCCTTGTGTGCAAGATGGGACATTTTACATGGTACTGAATTTTTATACCTAAAATAAACAGCTCGTGTAGAAAAAAGTGAAAATACTTAAAAACCTAAATGCAAGAATACTAATGAGGAAACCAAAGCCAGCATTTTCTAGTACAGCCAGTCGGTTCTGCTGCAGATTTTCTGTAGTTCTCATTACTACAGGGGAGCACATTTAGGTCCTTTTGTTGATTCACTTTCAGACAAATTGAACCTAGATGCCGAAACATATTTACGCAGCCTAACGTTACATTAAATCTAAGTTGTAATAATACTTTATTTTTCTGTCTGTGTTTGTTGTGGGATTGCTTCTGTAGTTGTTGAGCCTGCAGGCTAGCAAAACTTAATATCCCAACTACTTGTTCATTTTATTGTTACAACTCAGATAAAACATGAGCAGGTGTGTCGACTCAAACTTAGATAAAAATATTCGTGTTTATAATGTAATATTTTCCAAATAAATAAAACCCTTACGCCACTGGTGCTGGGAGTGTAAGGTAAGGATATGTAGCATAGTAGTAATAATGAGCAGTGCAGTTGTATCCATTGATAATTAATTCAAACTAAAAGTACTTAAATTAATACGTTCTGAAGATTTAAAAGCATTAAAAATATCACGCAAATCCAAATAGTTTTGTTTTCTGCTTGGTTCTTGAAACATGATTGGATACGTGATCAGACTGCAAAACCTTATGAAGGGCCAATATTGTTTGTAATATTCTATTTACTGTATATATGTTAATATTGTACATGTAGATTTTTGGTTAGTAAGGAAACGTAACACACAAGATAAATACAAAATAAATCAATCCCTTATTTTCTACATTACAAACTTCAGTGACCCAAATGCAGAAGTCGAGATGGTAGTAATAAACAAGGTTGTTGATTGAGGGATATTAGTAACTTGAAATAGTTAAAATTATGGATTTACAGGGGTGGAGGCAGCGGAAACACTGCAGGCAGCGAGAGACACAAGAACATAAACTTACAAAGGAACTAGCACTGAGGAGGGAAAACGGACCATTAACATTGCTCCTCAGTGCCAGTATTGATTCCTCATTGAGTCTCAGAGTTTCCTCGTCATTAAATATTCCTCGTTGCTTTTCAGAACCTTCTCGTTGCCACTCAGTAATATGTTCCTTTTGTGTCCTCAACCCAGGTTACCTTTCTCAAGAATCCTCGTGCTCAGACTCCCTTGTGGAAAGAAGTCTGGATCATGTTCAAGTCACTCTGGTCTCCACTCCTCCCAAGCTCAGCCTGGTCTGCTCGCTCCAGCCTCTCCAGTTCATCTCCTTTCAACCCCCAGGACAACCTACACCATCAGATCAGCAGCAAAACCGCGACCCCCTCACCTCTCCCTGGCGGTCATCATCTCCAGTCAAAGTAAAATCCACTCCTCTCAGAAAATCCCCAGCATAACGTCAGCTCCCCTTCTCTGTCCTTGTCCTCCTCGTTCCTCGTTCATCTCTTGGCCCCAGTCGCCCCCCATGATCACACACACCTGTAATCTATTTTGTAATCAGTAATTGTCCCAGCATATATGCCTGGTTTTTCATTCTACTCACTACTGGATTCTCCCACTATGGTCGTCCCTGCTTTGTGTCCGTCTCCTTGTGTTTCTCCTCGTCCCCCTCGTTGGTCTCCAGTGTTCCTTCCGAGTCGTCTCCGGTCTGCCAGTCTCTTTCTGCTGCACCTCTCCACACCTCACCATTATTCGCTCTCTTTCCTCCGTTGTTGTTCCGGTTCCTGTGTTCATCATCCAAATTTAAGATAAATCATCTAAAACATCTCCACCTCTGCATTTGGGTCCACAACTCACAATAACAATAAAAAAACAACAATGAAAAACTGGACATGGGGAGGAAACACATGATCAAACTAAGAATGAATAAAAGGGGAAACAAACCAATCACACGAAGAAACAAATAAATAATCATTAGGACACAAAAGAACCAAAAACACAGATAACAAAATAAGAAAATTTAGAAAAAAGTAGAAAGGGTGAAGAAACAAAAATTAATCACTTTCTGAAAAGACGGCCTACTGGAATGTGCCAAAGACATCAGGGCGGGTTTAGCTCCAGGGAGGTTCTCTAATCAATAGTTAACAGTCTCACTTCCAGGATGTTTACAGGAGGTTTCATCATCAGCTCACCGCGCTGACCAGTTGTTGCATAATCCTCTGTACATTAAACCCTCTGAGTGTCGTCTTGAAGCTCTCTATAGTTTCATTGTTTTGTTTGTAGGTTTATGTTTGGTTGTGGTTTCAAGGAGGGAGAGGAAGACATTAGTCTCCCCCACACTTATACCTTTTCGTGTCACATAAATAAACTTTAGATGATGGACTGCTGAGCTTAAGGACAGCTTCACTGAACTGATGAGGCGAGAGCAGCTGCAGCCGAATCTGTGCGCGCCGACCCTGAGGAAATAGCGTCTCTGTGTAACTGCATGGGGTCACACAGGGGCATTAACGAGAAACCCTGCAGGTTGATTAATCAGCGTGATCCTAGAGGACCGGCGCTGGCGTGACTGGAGGTGAGTATTCAGCATCTGATGGGGTTCTTTCTTTCTGCTTCTGACAGGATAATAAGCCGGGAAATCTCCCAGGATTACTGTAAGGGTGCCAGGAGGTCGCAGAGGGAGTCCATCCCTCCATCATGGCTGGTTGCTGAGCTACTGCTGCTATCAGTGCAGAGCTTAATGTTGCCCAATTCTCCACCTCCAGGCTCAATACTCGTATGAAATGAACACAATAAAAATCCAACCCATTTCACACACTTTGACTTAAATGTACTAATTACCAGACAGATGAGAAGTGATTGTTTTCATATCTAAATATGAGCCAAATACTGTAAATCCTCTTATAATAGCTATTTAAACTTTTTACCCAGTTTATTAGCCATTAGAGTCAGAAACAGTATAATTATGAGGATAATCTCTATCTCATGATCTTCATCTTATTATGTTAGGACTGAATGCAGAGGAGCTGTAGAGAGGCAGAAGATCTTCCCCAGGATCAACCATGGGATCGTGTCTAAAGCGAGGAAGAGCAGAAAGGTTAGGAAAGGTTTCTACACAGCAGGTCCAAATGCTCAGTTCTGATTTTTATTTAAAACTACATTTCTAAATATAAGTTCCTTCTAACTAAGAAGAATGTAGACGTCCCTCAACAGCGCCGCATTTACGCATTTAGTAACCTTGGAAGGACGTTAAGATTGTTGAGCAAAGAGAGCCGACCGTGTCGTTACAAGATCAGAACAACACAAAGGAAGCTGAGAAAAAAGAACGCTGAACTCGGCACTGCTCGCTTCGGACGTTGTTTAAGTCCAGATTTATCTCACCTTGATGAGTGAGAACCTGGATAAAATCTGACATTGTTGTTCAGATTGCAGATGATTTAAAAACTATTTGACACAAATCTGATTTTTGGGGGATACATTTTTTTGAATTGATTCAGATGATTAGTCCATCCAAACATACAATTCTGTTTTGTTACATTCAATTATTTCAAGATGTGGATGCAGGAGAATGATATTGAATGTGAAGGATGAGATTAAAGGGGATATTTCATGCATAACTGGGTCCCACATATTTCACCCCCTTGCAGCCGGTTTCTTTGAATAACTTCTGCTTTATCACTCACTGTCAGCCTGCTTCTTCTTCCAGATGAGTACAGATGTTTAGGAACTGTTGTGTGTTTATTCATATGAATTACTGCTGAACCGTCCATCTGTCCATCTGTCCATCTGTCCGTCTAAACCAGATGAACAACCAGTCATCATTTACCTTTAATTTGTCACTGTAATGTCATCATTTTACTTGATTTTTCTTTTAGTTAGCTTCTAATATTGTAACAGACTTTTAAATGCTTTAGTTTAGAATAATAAAAGTGGTTTCCTGTACACTCAACCCAATAAATGTTTTAAAATCCACAGATTGAGAAGAGGAAGGCTTTCCCCTCTCACAAAGTATTTCTGTTGTTATTGTCAGCCCTGAAGGACCCAGCTGGGACTTAGTAGACCATCAAGAGTCTGTAAAACCGCAATAATGTGTCATCTACAGTTTTATCTTTCCTCTGTACACTAAGGTACAGGGAGAGTTAGTTTGATACCTAAGCTGACCAAATGAAATACATCATAAACAAATATTTTAGCCGCATTAAAAATACAAAACTGTTATTGAAATTGAGCAGAAATCATCGCATCACAACCAATTATTTATTTAGGTTCACAAAATTGTGCCCAAGGCCTGGACGTGTCGATCTGGAAGGTTCAGACCTGCTTTTGGTTCTCAGTTTATTTTCTGATCATGTGAGAGGAAGAAAGGTTCACAAGAACACAGACTTTCTGCAAAGCTGCACGAACAAAGCCAGTCTGAGACGCAGCCTGACAGCAAGAAAGACAAAAAGATCCAGTAAGAGATTCACTTTAGGCAATTTAAAAGGAGCGGGAAAGAGTGGCAGTCCTCTCCTCAAGTGTCACTTTGTAAGCCCAGTCTGGAAATCTCCTGGGACGGAGCCGAGAGACAGAGAGAGAGAGAGGAATGAAACAGGACCGGACCTTCCAGCCTATCACGTCAAATCCTGAAACTAACTGTTCAGTTGAGACTGAAGAAGTCATTACACGCTGCCACTAACCCACAGGAGCCGAGAGTTCATCCCTGACAGGCGAGATCTCTGTTCCCAGACAAACTTTAAGAAAAAATCACGATTGTTTTTAAGAAACTTTGACAGGGAACCAGGTTTTAAGGCTGGAAAACAGTGACGGAGACCATATTTTCTATTTAGAGGAAAACTTCCCTTAAAGCAGGGGGGGAGACTCTGTTCACCAACCATTATAAAACAGATTTTTAAGTAACAACCTGTCAGAAGGGTTATCAGTTAGATTCAGATTCAATTAATTTATCTTTGATTATATGCTATTATTAATAACTAAGCACTCGGATCTAAAACAGATAAATTATTGTCCTTTATCACCATCTGTGCAGAGGGAACCAAGAAAATATTCATTTAAACTATCATGTCAGCAACAGTCTTATGTTTGCCTTGCAGCTCAAAGTTTCACGTCTATCATAAAAAAGCTGTTTCCTCAAACCCAGCTTTAGCAGTTAGATGCTTTAATAAATGTTTCTCCTCTTTTTGTTGCTTTTCTGTTGCCACAGTCGTCCTGCAAATGAAACTCACTGCTGCAAAACACTAGTCGTCAAATTCAATATAAAAGTTTGTTTTGTGTCTTTAAATTACATTAATTAAAATTTAGAAGGATGAAAACAATAATATAATTTCACTAAATAAGAAATGAATCAAACAACCAATCAGGTTTCAGACTGGAAATGGGATCTTTCATAAAAGATCAAAACTGTATAGTTTTGTGACCCCCAGCGGTTTTCCTAGTGGAATTGAACCATCCCCCCTAGAGCCAGCCCTTGTTTGTTTATTATTGTTTGTTAATCGTTAGAGTAAATAGTTGTTTTTCCCACCATCACAGCTGCTGAGACCTCGTCTCCATGGTAACCGTAGCTGGAGGCCACTGCCTTGTTTTTTTATTATTATTATTATTGAACATCAGAAAAAAAAATTGTATAATTATTTTGCAAATGTGTCATTTAAAGAGAAATTATACAAATCTAGATGAGCGAGCTTAGGAGCTGGCCTCATGTAGAGACAAGTTCAAGACTGGGGGAACTGGGATCTGAAAGCAAAACACACAATCTTTAGCTCTTCTTTAGTATTTTAGTGTTTTGGCCGGGTTCTGCTCCACATCTTACGTCCAGCTGCCTCCACCTGTTAAACCGGCAGGTTTGCTGTACCAAGCTGCAGAAACGACCCGACTTCACTGGCCGTCCCCTAAAGAGGGAGCCGCCTCCCTCAGTACCCACTTCCTGTTTCCTTTGCTTCCTGTCAGATTGTCCTGCTGGGAATCCTCCATGTTTGGTTCTGACCCGGTTAAATCGGCCCTTTTGGCCTTTTGTCCACAAGAAATATAAATTACTAATTACAAATCAATAAAAATCGGTTGATTATAAAAAACTGCAACCAAAGCAGAGACTGACGTCACGTATGTTTGGCGCTGTTTTTGTGTTCCATTCATAACAGGAAGTCCCAGTTATTTTGAGGGTTTCTGATTCTTTTGGCACGTTTCTTATTACTCTCTGTTACGTACTTGAGTGAGTTTGTGTGGATTCAAAATATTCTGGGAAAGATCCGGTGTGTACGAGATATTTACGATTTGGCAGAGCTATTAATTCTTCTAAACACCCGACTAAATCTGGTCAAGGTCTGAGAGAGATTTTAGGGGCTTTAGAAAACAGACGGAAATTACAAAGACTAATTTAAAAAGCGAGATTTAGGTCAATAAAGACGAAGAAAACGTACCTCAAATGAAACTGTGATCAAATGGCCTCCTTGCTCTGATGAAACCGTCTGTGGTCTCCCTGAAGAACCAACCACAGCTCACCTGCTCCGATCTCAACGCCTGTTTAAAGTGTGTTATGCTACATTGCTTGTTTTATTATTTCTGTAAAGAACTTTTGAGTACCATAAATGTACAGTATCATAACTAACTAATACAAATATTTTAGATTTTTTGGTTCCATTTTTTCTACAGTAGTTATATTTAAATTTGGGATAAAAACTCCTTTAAAATAAAAAAAATACGCTGTTAATTGTTTGACCTTTCCAGTCCAACCTGCAGCTTGTATCCATGGGCTGACTTAGGTAATTCATGTTTATTATAATTTAGTTTGATTTTCATTTTTCTACCTATTTTCCATTGAATAGAAACTAATCTAACCAGGATATTTGCAGTGGGTTTACCAGAAGGAGAGAAGTTCCTATTGGACTGCTTTCCATCGACGTCCTGGTTGTGTTTCAATCAGAGACAAATCCCACGATGCATCTGTGCACACAGAAACTTTTGTTCTCAGGTGGGAGGAAGGTGAGCCTGTTTGCTCCATGTCAACACTGTCACAAATTCTCCCTGACCTCTGTGGGTGGAAGCGTGGACACAGAGAGGAAAGAAGCAAACATCAATTCATCCATCAGGCCGGCCGGAGCAAAGCAGCTCAGTCTGAAGCTCCGCCCCCACATTTCCCCAAACTTCATCAGTGGAACCAGTTTATTTGCACAGAGATAGAAAGTTGTATTAATCTGAGCTTGTTTCTGGTGTTCAGTCAGCATCCCAGCCCAACTTTAATAATATTAGAGTTATGATTAGAAATGTCAGCATCTCAGTTTATGTTGACATTTACATCTCCAGAGAATGATTTGAATGTTTTCTGTCCTTCTGATGTTTTTATTGTGATGATTTTAAGGTAAAATCCTTCATCAGCCTCAGAGGGAATATTGAGCCCAACAATCGTTTCCATGCGTCTCGTTATTTTTATTATTGTTTTTAGAAAACATGAAACAAGAAAAACATAACGGCTGTTACTTTTTCATTACATGTTTACTTTTCTGTATTAATAACGTATTCATCTGTAATCAGGGACGTGCCGAGGCTTGAGGACCTGCCCCATGATGCCCAAACTGTGTGTGTGTGTGTGTGTGTGTGTGTGTGTGTGTGTGTGTGTGTGTGTGTGTGTGTGTGTGTGTGTGTGTGTGTGTGTGTGTGTGTGTGTGTGTGTGTGTGTGTGTGTGTGTGTGTGTGTTTGTGGGGA
>JAVLVB010000259.1:1100022-1137522 GCA_032876305.1 Orestias chungarensis
GATATTAGTTTCTGCGCAGGATGTTTTTTTTAGTTTTTTTTATGCAGGATGATACACTGACCAAGTAAAGTTAGCATTGAGCATCCTCTGTGTCATCCAAATCTAAACACACCTCTCACCAGTTACAGCTGCTATTCAGCCCTATAGGAAGCCGTGCTGGAGAACATATCGCTGTAAAATCATTACTAGTCTGCATTTTCTGTGTTTAATGTCTTTTCATGCATAATATCATTATGTCAACGATTAGTTTCAGTTGGTCCTTTTGGAATAATATGATGAGAGACTGAAAGGAAGCTACTTTATGCAGCCCCCCCAGAAACCAATAAAGCTGAAGTTGGTTTCTAATTTGGGAAATGACTAAAGGGCCATTCCACTTAGTGTCATGGTCTATGTTTTAGTTCTCTGTTTGGTTTGCTGTAGTTCAGTTTATTAAGTTATTGTTTTCTTTGATTCTATTTTCCCCTCCAGTTCCCCTGCTCACTCTCTTTCTGTCTGCGTTATTCCCTCAGCGTGAGTCTCATTATCACTTACACCTGCTTCTAATCATCTGGTCATCTTCTCTACTGCTCCACCTCCCTCTCCACAGTACTTAAGCCTGGTTCTCTCCTTCAATCACCACTGGATTGTACGTTACCTTACTTCTCGTTGATCTTCCTGTTCGCCTTCCGCATTCCAGTTCTCTTCGTCCCTTCCCAGTAAGTTCCCCCTTCTGCTTGCCTGGTTCTCTGTGCTGGTCTCTCTTCCTCTCGTGTCTTTCCTGCTTCGCCGTTTGTTGATTCATCTGTTGTTTGTTTCTACGTTGCCTTTGGTTTTTCTCACGCCCCTCACAGTTGTATATGTTTTGGTTTGTTTGTTGTTTTTCAGTCCAGGTCCTGCCCCTCGTTTCCCTCGGTTTATTTCCACTTCCGTTCCTTATTCTTCTTCTGTCTCAGTTCATGTCAAACAAGGTTTGGGATTTTTTTACCTTTTCACTGAGTTGTGAAACTTAACTAAAGGCACTGTTTCAGCACTTTTTAGTATCCACATTAGAGCTGCCCCATCTTCAAAACTACAAAACATCTAGACTAGATACAGTCTGCATTTGAAGTGTCTATGTTTTATCTAGAGCAGATTAAAAGTACAAATTATTTTAGTCATTTCACATTTCCCACCCAATGTGCCTCTTGGAAAAAGGTTTCTTTAATTGTAATTTCTTTTACTGTATTTTCATTTTGCCATGAGAAAACTGCGTTAGAAAGACATGATGTTATATATTTTTTTAGTTTAAGGATCATGTGGCATTTTGCAGAGATGTCTCAGAAAGAGATGAGGTTAAAGCCGAAACAAAAGGAGCTGTGTGAGGCTGATATGAGTTGGTACAATTAAATCAGTTGTATAGGAGGTTATGTTTCTGTATCATGTTTCAAATGCAGGTGTCCCCTTTTAACTTTGAGCACCCTCCCCTCCAAAGGTCTCTGTACGGCCCTGTCTGTAATTATCTAAATAAAACAGATGAGTGAAGGTTCTGAAGGAGGAGGAACTTTAATTGCTGAGGTTGACCAACCAGCATTGAGCAAACATGGAGAACTGAAGACAAAATATGCAGATGCAGATGATGGCCAGCCTCCCTCAGGAAGAACAGAGATGGTCTGACGGAGACAGTTTGGCCCTGGGGGGGTCAGAGTCCTGTTGGATTCATCAGACTGGAGCTGTTTAAAGCTCAGTGTGAAGCAGGCAGGAACAAAATCAACATCCAGGATCCTGAGCCAGAAAGTAGTCGGGTCCCTTCAGTGAAATGAGGTCCTGACCCCATAAAGCATCTCTGGGTCTTCTTGCTCATGAGTACAGGAAAAATTTAACCAGAGATCAGTGCGGCCAGTATGTACTGGTGAGTCATGGAAAAGTGAGAGTGTTGAGGAAGAAGGTATAAAGCTCTTCATTTACTAGATGTTCATCGATGGAGCATCCAGGAGGACCTTAGTAAAGCCGCTCCTCTATGTCCAAAGGAGGTGGTGAGGCGTCTCGGGCATCTGGTAAAGTGTTGCAGGCTCGTACCACCAGGTGGAAACCCGGAGAATAATAAAATAAATCTGATATTTGATGCAAGGCAATTTGTTGTATTCAGTATTTCTGCCACAAACTGGATATGATAAAGTGCGAGTAAGAAGATGACAGCAGCTGCTGGAGCCTCTGACAGACTGAAATAATAAATTTGACAACGAGAGTTTGTTCCCATGCAAGTGATCTCAATTAAAGAGGAAGAAGACACGCGTAGAGTAGACAGGGTGCAACCTGAGAACAACAAACTGATGAGCAGCAGTAACAGAGGGGTTGGAGATAAATGCATCTAACAAGAGAAGATAAAAACCTGCAGGGCTTAATGATTCAATTCTCCACACATCACCTTCTCTGACACCGTGTCTGACCATCATGAGGACGGCCGGCTGGATTAGGGACTCAGATGTTCAGGATCTGATGGACAGAAGATGAAAACTGTTCCTTGTTTTGACTTAAAGCAACTAACAAACATGAACCCAGAACAGATTCTTCCCCAGGAACAAAAAAGCTTCCTGCTGTTAGAAAAGACATTGTGTAGATGAGAAGCTGTCCCATATCTCCCCTTTTCTTTGTCTTTATTTCCCCTGATCCTCCAACACTGGGATTCAAATCTGAAGCGGTCTCTTCTCGTAAGCCCCTCGAGCGAGGCTGTGAGCATGAATCAGATAACGGCGCGACACTCCAACACTAAACCAGCTCCATCTGCAGGTTTCCTGTTCTCACACCAACTTTATCTGCATCGCTTGTTGCACCCTGAGTTCTCTCAGAAGATGCACAGTCAGATATCCTTCTACTATGTGTTATTGGATTAGATGTTGAGCTGTGAGATATTATCCTCGCTTCCTTTGGGGATCACGTCGGCTCTAAATGGTGTTTTCTTCTTCATGGCAAAACTGAGCTTCACTGTCACAGAATTGAGTCTAAGCCAAACAACAGGAAGTAAAGAACTAGAACGATGCGAAGCGAACTCAGATTTTAGTCTCCATATTAATGGACCCAGAACTCTCTATTAGTTTAAAATTTAAGTTCAAACGTAGATCTCAAGAGTTAATTTGTAAATACTGGAAAACTACAAGACAAAAACAAAAAATACAAAAGTAAATACAGATTATATTAGGAATTTATAATGAAGAAATCTATATTTCATTCATATCAATAACACGTGAAGCCAAAGTGGCTTTTTTATCAGGTTAACCAACTTTAGTCTAATTGTTGCTTTTGTTTTTTACCTTTTATTGTTTAAAGGGAATTTAGTTCATTTCCATTGCAAAGTCTAGTTTTAAACCAATCTTAACTTAATTTATGTATCAATCAGAGTTCAGTTTATTTTTCTAAATAGTAGGAACGGTGAAGATTACATGGAGCTTTCAGCGACAGTGGAGAGGAACAACTTCCATTAACAAGAAGAAACGTCCAGCAGAACCAGAACCAGAATATATAATATTACTGTAAATCCTTCCTGTTTTATGAGTTAGATAGACAGTTTTATGATTTATTTTATTATGTTAAAAACGTATTAACATCAACGTATTAAGATCATATTTAAGACATTAATTCACTTATTGAGCACATTTGCACGCTCCCACTCCTGTAAGTCGATGCTAAAACTTTGTTGTTCTGCTTTGGTCTCCGAGGAGAAACGGCGACGGCGCTGCCTCCCAAAACTGCCCTGAAGCCCAGCAAGTATGTCAACAATGAGCAGATTGGTGGGAACGTGTTCACTCCGGTCTTGCGTCTGCATGTGGGTGTGAATAAACATGAGAGGGGAATCTGCTTTACCATAAAACAACTGCAGAGCAGAGAGGAAGCAGAGGCTGAGGAGAATGATGAGAAGATGTGGGAGAGAAAACGGAGGTGGGTGGGTGTGAATGAAGAGAATATGATTACATGGAGGACAAAGAAAGAAAGAGTGGGAAGATGAAGAAGGGAGGAGGAGAGGATTTGTGAAGGAAATGATGGATCGAAGGAGAGGATGTGATTTAGAAAGGATAATTTGAGAAAGGATCGGGGGGGTGGAGGGAGAACAAATTGGCCTCATGTGCCCCGTCAGGCTGCAGCTCACATGTTTGTACAGGAAAACGAACCTGAAGACTCCTGAGTCTTGATGATTCCCTGAGTGTCCAACTGTCTCCCTCTTATCCAACCAAAAGTAAACTAAAATGTTAAAGCTTGTAACCATTATTTCCGGCCAACAACCACAACGCCATGCTTGACCCTTTAACTCAAACCTGACCTCTTGCCCGTGAATCTTCCAGCTAGATCCATGCGCTTCAGGCTTCGGTTTTCTGTCTTCTTCCTGCCGTCCCTCAATGTTTCCTCATAAGCCTCCGCCTGGATCCCTCCTCATCTGCCACAGATTGCTGATCAAGAGAGAGCTCCAGACGTTAAGCCTAACATCTGATTCACTACGTAGACTTTCTTCCTGTTTTGGTTTTTATAGGTTCATCTTTCTGGTCTCCTGGGTCTGTCCTATGCACTCTAAGGGAGAATCTTGTTTTTGGATGTTAAACCTTCCAAGTAAGCTGTGAAGCTTCAGAATCTTGTTTTAGTTTCTATAAATGTGTTTAGTTTCTTTTTTTCACAAGAACAACCTGAGAAGCCGTCCAGAGATCACAGAAGTCCGCATGAAGCCGCGTCGGTAAAAAGGTCAAGCGAACCGACCGGTCCTGATCCAGAACTTTGTTTATTTGTGTTCTCGGCACCGTCTTCTGTTTGTCCTTCTTTTCCAACACTCACAGCTGTTCTGGCAGCTCTATGAGCTTTTGTCATAAGCTAGGCCTGGCGGCCTTCGGCCAGCTAGCTAGCTGACAGGCTAAGCTAAGCACGTGAGTTCATGGTCAAATATTAAGGACAACGTCTTCTTCGCATGCGGGCGTACAGTACTAGTCTAGTCTGGTGTCGTTTTTACACGTTTTCTTGGACATTTTACTTTTTTTGGGATTGTTTTATTTGGATATTTTTTGTTTAATCTAAAACCATTTGTGTTGTTTTACTTGTTTTGTTTCCTGAGTTTATTGACTCAATGTTTAATTCATTTGATACTTAAAACACGTGATTTTTGTGTTTTATTGTGACATTTTTAACCTGCTAAGAATACGTCTGTATAGTTAAATCATTGCTTTCATCAGAGACAGAATGTCTCGGGTAATGTCCTGCTCATTAATTGTCAATATTTATTTATACATATTTTATTAGTAAACATATAAATTATGATTACTAATAAAGTCATTATATCAAAACAAAGTATTTTTTTCTCCTTTTCTCGTTCACATCACTGAGACTCTGAAGTCAGACTTAGTCAAACCTGCATGTGTCTGAGATGCAGCTGAGCAACTGTCCACCATTGTCTAATATCCTTTAATGAGGGACATAAAAGCAAGCAGAACATATGGAAACACTAACAGGCTGCAAATTAAGGAAATGCTGAAGATGTCATAAAGTCAAAGACAGGGCGAAGGGCTCGGTGGGACAGCCCAGGGGCCCCTTCAACCATGTGACCAGAACAAATTAGGCCACAGCAGACTTCAAAGTCGGCCTCATTAGCATCAAGCAGAACCAGGAGAAGTCCTCAGGCCGATCTGATCTCAATGTAATTATTGTGTTAGATAATAGAGTGATGCAGGGACATGAAAGCAAGTCGACTGAAAAACATCCCACACTAATAGAGGTTTCAAATTAGTGCTCAGTGAGATGTTTCATGAGGTGTTAATGAGTTTTCTAAAGAAAATGAAGATGTTGGGGCTGAAACTGGCAGAGTTGTTGAGCTACACAGTCGACGATGGTCCTGAAAGAGCGTAACTGGACATCTGCTTGTGTGTCTGAACAGCTCTCCTCCTCATCCTGGGATCTTGATCTCCAGTCAGGCATCATCAGTCAGGGGGAAACAATATGACAATTAATTACAGGAGTGTCGTCTGGATGCTGAAACTGAAGGGGATCCATTTACTGTCGGGTTATTCAGTAAATAACCAATTAGCAGATGTTACAACAAAGTTCAGCATTAATACCTTAATAATCCCACTTTATCTGTTCATCAGATTACTCCAGAGAAGTGTCCCGTTATTACGTCTTTGTTTCCATCCAGGGAGGCCAACACTTCCTGTTTCAACAACTGAATTGATTTATGAAGCTTTTAGGTTTGCAATAAAAACAGGCCTAATAAACATTTATCATCTGATAAAACCCAAAGTAACTGGGATCATGTAAACTCTGTAAACGGCCTCTGGATCCTGAGTGAATGAGCTAAAGTCCAAAATAAACATTTAAACTTTTAACAAAACAAACAATAAATGCAGCGAGGCTTAAAAATATATCATTAATATTTAATTACAAAAGAAAAAGAGAAAATCCTCTTATTTGTGAATACAAACCATTTACCATTATTTACTGAACATCTTCATTCCCACAGCCATCAGCTCTGAGGTTACAGATGATGATTGTTGTTGTTTAAAATTTCAATTAATTGAATCTTTTTAGTGTCTCGATCTGAATTATGTGACATTTAGAGTCTCACAGCTTAAACTGTGATGCTGGAAAAGCCTCAGAGTGATGAGTGAGTCAGCTAAACTGAAACTTTCTCTGCTGCTTTAACTTTGGAAAACTGCTCTGCTAAAAAAGACGGATGAGCCACGAAGATGCAATTTCCACTCCCTGTGAAATTGAATATGTACTTTATGAATGATTTCATAAGCAAAGATGATGTTTCACACCTAAAAGCTTCAAATTCGTTTCCCTCTTTAGCTGAATGTCTCCATATTTTGTTGGATGCATTTTTCTATCCTGTGGGAGGAGTAAGCGAACAAACACATTAATGAGATGGAAGAAGAAGAAATGCTTCCAACAGTCAGTCTCAATGATAATGAACGTCTTTAATATTTACAAAGAACAACACGCCTGGTTCAAACATCTCATTCTCTGGTACATTTAGGAAAATAAAAAAACTGTCAGAAAAATACAAGGAGGTAAAACTGGTGTTTCCAAGCAGCCGGTGGAGGAAAATAAATGGGATGCAATAAATGAAGCATGAAGGAGAGAATGATTGATCAGCAGGAGTACCAGGAAACTGATGGAAGAATATGAATTACACCATATGTGTTGAAGTTGTAGCAAACAGCATTTCCTCTAAACGTTGCCCGACTGAACCAGGAGATGCTCTGGAGATATTAAACGTGTTGTTCAGCAGTTAATGAAAGTTTTCTTTGTTATTCCACCAAAATAATCTTCAAATAATAATCTCAAAACGTCTCAAGAAAACATATAAATTGTGCAGGTTTTCTTCAGATGCTGTGGAAATGGTTAAAATCTTAGAAGGAGAGAAGAACAGAGAGAAAGAGTGAAAAGAGAATAGAAGAAAAACCCTAGAAATCTGTTTCTACTCCTGCTGAGAGAATAAAACACATAACTGGAGATCCACAAACAACACATGCAGATAAAACTAAAGCAGAAAATTAAACAAAGTATTTAGTGGCAGCTGCAGAACAGTTTAGAGTTGAGAATATCTGTGGGTTTGTGTTCATACAAGGATGTTTAACAGCTGAGTTCCTGGGTTTTATCCTCATTCCCAGGTTTGGCTGAAGATGTCTCCTCGTTCTCCAGATCTAGACCATCACCTCTCTGTCAGCCTCATCATCTTAGATCAGCACTTCAGGATTGTAGAGAGAGTGTCACCGCCTAAACAAAACCATCCCGGCTAGTCATTGGGTAAAATCTGACACATGCATGTTTTATCAGTGATGCAGACAAACACATCTGGAATCTGATCTCATGGTCAATAATTAGGATTTTTAGTGCCTTTATGAATGAATTAACATTTTCCTGGATGTTTGTTTCCCAGCGTCTGAAGTTTTGTTGGACAACCACCACCCCTCTCACACCCAGAGGAGAAAGTCATCTATGAGCAGCTTCACTGGTCACTGATGAAGTGCCTTGCTCAAGGGTCCTCTCACAGGCAATGAGACCATTAATCAAGTCTTTCACTCTGTCAGAATCTCTCCCACGCCTCGTTGGTTTGGACCCCTCAGCAGCTCCCAGAGCAGCAACACGTTTGCAGTAAACAATGCAAACCATGGTCATGTTTTTGTTTTTATTTTACATCTGCAGCGTTCGTGCCGGCGGTTGGCAGAGGGACAAAGATCTGACTGAACACTTTTCACACACCCAGATGGCGATCGTGTATTCTGAGGGTCGCTGGCAGCTGTGGGCTGGGAAAGCTGCTGTCTGTGGACCTCTGTGCCAGGAAGCAGTCGGCGAGACGAATCATAGCAGGACCAGAACCAGCCGGGTTGGGTCAAATGTTTCTGTTCAGCAGCTTTACAGGAGCTGCTCAGATCAAACATACTCAGACTGTGACAGACGAGCCCTTACTCCTCCTTTTTCCATTTCCTTTTATATCTTTAATTACTAAAAACTGTCTGTTAGGAGGCACAAGAGGGACCAAACGTTTCTGTGGAGGATTTTCTTGAACTATTAGAAGAACGACAACATGAACGTGAATAAACAGATCAACAAACGTCTGTCCTCCAGAATCTGGACCAAAGCTGAAGAGACGGCTTCTAAACAACCTGCACGGTTTGGATTTCTGTTTACCTCCACAAAAATCCTTGTCGAGACTAAAATGTGTTTGGATTAAATAATCCAGATGTTTTCTTCACAGAGGCTCAAATTAACCGATCCAACCAGACATGTTTTATCACATGCAGAGTTATGAAACTACTTAAAATGCTGCAGACAAAGGAAAGAGTAATCATGGAAGTGAAGTCAGTACATGTTAAATATTGATAAAAAGTACCTCTCTTATATTTCCTTATATTTTATTATATTATTCTTATTTTGTAGCTGTTTTAAAGTTGCTCTCAGGGTGAAAACTGGACCGTGGGGTTAGAATTTCATCCCACCTCATGTATAAAATAAAATTCCTTGATTCCTAATTCCAATAAAAACAAGTTTGAATAGATGGAAAAGGTAAAGAAATCTACCAATGGAACTGGTACTTTAAGAAGATCCTATATCTTGTTAAACAGGTACTTGTAAATGTTTTCAGGTTTGCTAGAAACTGAAGAGTAAATATGTGACAAGATTTGAGATCTAAATAAGTGTCGTTCATTAGTCACTTTCCTATTCAGATGAAACTTTTATGACGATTCAGACTTTTAGTCTCTGCACAAAAAAAATATTAAGCAAAGTTGTTGTTTTCTTTTAATTAACCAGGATAAAAACATTAACACTGAAATTAAACAGGGGTTGAGCTCTTTAAGAAGAAGTAAAGGGCAACTAAACACTTCATTCTTCTTTCCGTCCAGATATTTAACTGCTGGAATATTTCTTAGGGTCTCCGGCCTGCCAGTGTTGTGCTGTTATAGTGGAGGCAGGAGTGACTGAAGAAGATAATATTTAGTGAAAATTGGGTCAAACAAGAGGACCGGAACACAGGATGGATGAACAGATGGATAAAGGAGGTGATGGGAGAAGAGCACAGCAGACATCCATACAGGGAGGTTTATATACAAGGAGGGTGAGCAGTGGAACAATGGAGAGGTACTGATTAGTGAACGATGCAGCTGTGAGTGATAATAGGAAGACAGGCTGAGGGTTAGAGAGAATGACACAAATAAGAACTGAGATACAAAACAAAACATAAAAACGGAAAACTAGGACCAAGAACAGCCGTGGTCGCTTCAGGACATTCATACATCTCTGACATCGTTCTTTCTGATCATTGATACAATCAGAAGAACTGAAGTAATCCCAAAAATCTGCATTAAAGGCGTCACCCGGTCTGCCTTCAGCTCCTTTAGTCCCAAAAACCCCAACGGCCGTATTTCCACCCTTGTGTTTGTTTTTTGCTCATTTTGAAGTATCACATTAGAAATGTTGGTGGAAACAAAAAAATCTGAAATAACTTCCATATTTTTTTTTATTTTAAGTTGGATTTTTGCTTTCTTAAAAAAGTTTATGTGAAAACGGTTAAATGAAAACTCAACTACCGAACAAAATATAGACTTTGGATGTTCAAGGAATCAAGGAATCAAGGAATCTTTATTTGTCATCACATCACATGTGGTGCATGAGGTGGGACGAAATTCTAATCCCCCGGTCAAGTTTACACCCTGATAGCAATTTTAAATAATGTAATAAAATATAAAATATAATAACTATGCGAGACTAGGATTTGAGCTACACAGAATCTACAATATGGGACTTCGGACTTCAGCTGTTTGTACATAAAGCTCTACTGTCATGGTTTTAGTTTTAGCTCTGATCCACAGCAGGAAAGCAACTCAGGAGACCAATGATCAGTGAAAGTGATTTAATTCACGGAGAGGGGAATATAAAAGTGTTCAGGAGCGCCGTCTGGAGTCTGGGAAACTAAAGGAACGGACTCGTCAGCATGAGGACAACAGGAGCTCTGGAGAGGGACGGACAGGTGAGTGGGGAATTCAGGTAAAGACGATACTGAGGAGGCTTGGAGTAGAACCACTGGGAGAGATGACAGGATCAGGACAGCTTTGTTGTAGAGTTGTTGTGTTAGCAGGATGTGGCGTTTGCTCGTTGGTGGAAGCTGAGATGGAGCACAAAGGAAAGCTGCAGTCCTTGTTCTAGAGGTTTGTTATAGATCAGGGTAACTCCGGTCCTCGAGGGCCAGTGTCCTACGAGGTTTAGATTTATCTGTGGTTCAACACACCTGAATACGAGGCATGAAGCACCTCCCCAGTATACGTCAGGTTGTCTGGAGTTCTGCTAATGACCTGATTAGTTGACTCAGGTGTGTTGAAGTAGAGATACATCTAAGACTTGCAGGACAGGGGCCCTCGAGGACTGGCACTGACCACACCTGCTATTGATTTTCTGCTGGAATCACTGAAAGCGAGATGGTCCAACGAGGAAGAGTACCACTGTTGCACACATGAGAGGAAGTTACTGGGGACACAGGTGGACATCTCACACAAAAGCCCAAACTCAGGAGAAACCCTTAGAGAGGCGAGGAGGTACCATGTAAGGGTAACGGCCAGGCACTGGAGTATGCTGCCCAGGTCCTCTTGTACTTCACAGGTCTAATTAGCAGATTGGAAACACCTGCATGGGGCCTCCTGAACGCCCCCTAGTGGAGTAAAGAGGAGAAACAACAGCAAAAACACCTCCATTAAATGACACAACTTAGTTTGTGGCTGATTTTCTGGTCAGCTAAGAACCTGAAACATCCAAAGGAACTTAATATTAAATATGGAATAACAACTAAAAGTAAACTTTCTTTTCTGTATTGGTTTATTAATTATCTCTCATACTGAGGTCATTCCTGATGATATTTCTTCCTAGCAGTAGGAAATCTATTTAGAAGCTCTGGATTTGGTTTTATGATGATTGAAGACTGAAGCAGGCTGTGGTTCACTCACCTTTCATATCTCCGTCTCTCTCATGTCGTCTCATCAAACACAAATGACTTACAGATGTTTGCTAGCTGCTGCTGATCAGACTATGATTCTGATCAGAGACGCGTTCAATCAACGGATTTATTTGTGCCTGAATGAAGCTTTAGTTTGGAATAAGAAGTGTTACTGCAGGAGATTTGATTTTTCATGAAATCTCTTGATGGAGGCTAAAACCTTGAATTTAGAGAAACACGCATTTGTAACACTTACAATGTGTTTACAGTTAATATATTTATTTATATGACCTGGATCTGATTTCAATCCAATTGATCTAATGCAGAAACTTAAACCTTAGAAGCTTTGAAATGAGCGTCTTGATCTTTATGAAAACCCAAAGGAAGTTTCTGTTCATTGTTCCATGGTGATCTGATGGAGAGGAGGTTTTTCTGAAGATACGAGTCTTGAAGGAATCTCTGAGGTATGTAGGGAGTCAGAGGTCAAAGGTGAGACTCCTGTGGAGTATGAACTTACCATTTAATGATTGTTCTAGATAGCTTGTCTTGTTCCTGACACTGATGTTTTACTATCTGCAGAATCCAAAGTAGCTCTAAAAACCCAACCTCTCTTTCCCTAGTGCTAATTTTAGAAATGCTGTAATTATTAGGGACCTCTTATTTATTCACAGAGAAGATGTGATATTAACACCATAAAACATCCAACTTTATAAGATTCTTACAGGTATAAATTAAGTGGGTAATTTTGATTCTGCTGTTTCACTGTGAAGTCATCTGGAGCCATTTCAGTCGCAGATCATCAGCGGATGTTTGACTTGTTGCTGCATTTGTACAGCAGCTTCTTTCCTTTTGTTCGGCTTTTTATTTTGCTAGTCAGTGATGCAGACTCACGAGTCAACGTTCAGGTTGCTGCTCAGATGAACACCTCTCCCCTGGCGTCGGCTGCAACTCTGCTCACCATAACTCAGAGGAGTTTGATTACAGACGTTTGGAGAAAAGGAACAGCTTAAATGTGTCGCAGCACATTCCATCACCAGCACAGTTGCTTTGCCGACATCTACGAGCTTCTGGCCTCATTCTGGCTGACATTTACCAGCAGCATTCATTTCAACAGGTCGGGCGTCTTCTACAGACACGTTTTCATCATCCTTAATCTTGTTTAGACCAGTTCTGGTTCCAATTATAGTTCCTTTCCTGTTAAAGGCAGTTGTTACTCTCCACTGTCGCTCCAAGCTCAAAGCTGCAAGTCAGTGAATTCATGGTTAGGTTCCTATTAAGACTGATTGATAATCTAGGATCAGTTGGGTTTACTGGATTGAAATAATTATACAGGTAAAATGTTGTGAATTGTCGCTTTATAGATAAACTGATTTGAATTGGACTGAATTATCATCTGAGTTTTAAACTAGACTAAGATTTTCATAAAACCGAGACAGTCCAGGAAGTGAAGCCACCCCTAACTTTTCCCACCTCAGACATACATGAATTAGATTCATTCAGGCCACAAATCAACAGTTTTAACAGGCTGTCTGCACACACTGTTGCCTAGCAACTCTCTGATTGCCCATTAAGTATTACATCCACTCTGAGTGACAGAATAAGGGACATTAAAATTAAAAGCACACAATAGGCTTATTTGTCCTATTGAGGAAAAAGGTTCGGAGCTCCTGCAGCTGATGAGGAGGAACGCCGAGTTGGTGACAAAAGGATTTTAATCTTCTGTGCAGAAAACGAGGCCGACGTTGATCCAGAGAGAAGTTTTCACCCCAGAGTTTCATTTACTGTAAACTGGGAATTATTGCTTCAAATGAATCATTTGATGTGAAGCGTTTGTTTCTTTCAAATGATTTACAGGAAATGTTCCCACTCTGAACCAACTCTATGATCTAGAACCGCTTAACAGAGAATCTCCAACTGCCCACAAGAGGCGTCCAGATATAAGAAACTAGAACCACGTTTGTTTCTTCTCTGCAGTTGGACCGACAGATTTGATTTTGTGTTGAATGAGGTCTCAGCCAGTGAGGAGACAGAAGCTTGGAATGTTTTTGTGCTACTGTTGAGCTGAATTAATGAAGCATGGAAGCAACCCAGTCAGGGTTGGACTCCAGCTCCCACTGGGACCATGGAAGCTGCAAATGCAGACAAACACAGCCAGGAAAGACATTTAGGCACCAGATCTGGGCTGTTTGCTCAGTACATTTGAAATTCGCAGCATTCTCAGTTAACTGGTTTGCCTCATCGTGACCACGGCATCAGTAATAGGTGCCAGATGTTTTATTCATGTGGAATCACATCTCAGCTGTTTCACCAACATCAACATGCAAGGAAAAATCTTATTTTCTCAACTCACCATGAACACGTTTACTTCTCATCTTCATTTGGGTGGAAGCTCATAAAACAAATAAGCAAATCTGATATGTTTGACATATAATAGTGGGATTAACAGAAGCTCGTCTTCATTATTATGTTCTTTATTTAGTTTTTATTAAACCTTAAAGCAGAAGCTTTGAATGAAACATTTCATTCTATTTGTTCCCAAAGGAAATAGGAGGGGAGCAGCTCTGTGGTTCTGTTGATCAATACATTGATCTCCTGACATTTATTGATGCAACTGTCTCTATAAAAGCAAAAGTTTGTAATAAGTGCTGCTCTGAGACAAAATGGTGTCAAACCAAGTTTAGTTTCTTATTGCAGCACATTCCAACACCAAGGCAGTTCAAAGTGACTTCAACTATTGATTAAATTATAGTAAATATGTAAACTGCAAAAACTCTTCAAATATTGACAGTTTCAGAAAAGCCAACATTAGTTTTATTAAATATCATCTTTAAATCATCTTCAAACATAAAAATCACTGGAAATAATCCATGTTCCAGTTCTTATTAATAAAAGCCAGATGTGAACAAATAGATTTTTAGCCTTGATTTAAAGGAACTTGGTGTTTTTGAAGCTTGTTACAGATCAGATGAGCATAAAAACTCTCTTTTGCTTCTCCATGTTTGGTTCTGGTTCTGAAGAGTCGACCAGAACCAGAAGACCTGAGCGGTCGAGAAGGTTAATACGGCAACAGTAGATCATTATTTTGGCTCTGAGATTTCCTTGTTTTACAAACTAAACTATTTGACAGTGTTTTCTGAGCTTCCATTAAGCTCCTAGTTCTTAGTTTTAGTCCGGACAGTGTAAACATCGTTAGGGTTAGGGTTAGGCTAGATAACTTGTAGGTGTGTGCTAACTCACACTTTCTCTGTAGGTCCATCAGAACCAGCACTAGGGTTCCTCCTCTGTCTGTATGTATGAGGACGTCATTGAACACTAACGGTGACCAGAGCAGTCTCGGTACTGTGGTAACCACTTCAACTGGACTCATTAAAGCAGTTGTTCATTGTTTGCTGATGAATTGGAGGTTGGAGATTTACCTGCAGCTGTTCAGTACTAATAAGTTCAGACTGTTGGTTTCAGATGGCTGCAGTCTGCAATATTCTAACAGGCTGGGCAAGAAAAATTGTGCTGTTTAGAAGATGCTTTTATCCAACGAGACTTACAAAGTAGTTACACAATATTGCAGTTCTCAATCTAACCATAAACTATCTAGAGGAAACTCTCTAGTCAGAGTCAGAGGAGACAGTGAAGATATAGAGGGAAGTACAGAGAGAGTAGTAGAGGGGGTATAGAGGTCTGGGTGAGAGTTAGGATAGGAGATGCTCTTTGTAGAGGTGGGTCTTCTAGAGTCTCTAGAAGACAGACAGGGACGCTGCTGTTCTTGTTCTTGTGGCGCTTATACATTTGTGTGAGGATTCTGGTGGGAGGGCCAGAAACCAAGACAAAAAACATTATCCAAAGGCAACAGATCCGTTTGGCAACCAGCTGGTTGTCTGAAAGGCCTCAATTGTTCATACAGAAGGCAGTGAAGGCAGAGGAACCCAAGTTTCAGGTCCCTGCCTTTGAGGACTAGTTGGCTGCCGCTGCTTGGACTCGCTGGACTACTCAGCCATGCTAGCGCTGGTTATCACCCAGGTTCTTCTTCTGTTTAGGATTCTGGTGTGTTTGCTACATTATGTCTCTAATCAAATTTACTATGCCTGTGAATTCTAGGCTAGATATGATGAAAGACTCTGATGCAGCTTTCATTCAATATTCTACATAACTTAAAACCCACCACACTCATGATATTCTTTAGATTAGCTTATTAGTTTGGTAAATGAAATATGTAGTCAAAGGTTCTCGCTGCTCTTTGGGGAGTTTTCCAGTAATAAAGTCTGTTTTAAAATGTTACTTCTGATTTTTCTGGAAAAACAATGATGGTAAATATGAAAAATGTACCTTTAATGTTTTTAAACTTTACTGGATTGGGTGCAGAAGGAGAAGGTGGGATGTGTTCGTTTCATTGTGGCGTCGATCATCTTTGCAAAAACAATTAACTCCCTGGAAGCTTCACAAAACACTAAGACACTGATGGATTTAGAGCTGCTCAAACGCTGTGGAATGGAAGCCGTCAAAGGAACAGCCTGAAACAAGGAGAGCAGAGAAGATTCATAAAACATTCACGGCTGCTGCGCTGCTGGAACATCCAGGATGCAGGAAAAGAAAACATTTAGTCATTTTGTCAAATTTGACGGGAAACACCGACGACCGTTTGACCCGCATCAGTACTCACACTAGATCTGATCTCGATTTAGCAAAGTACTGAGCAGCTGATGGCTCTCACCTGTTCGAGGCGAGTGTCTCCACTCAGGTGTGGAGTGTGCAAATGATGGTTGTGCCGCCACTATGACCCCCATTATTCAGAAAACCTGGAGTTGACCTGGAATGTGTCTGATTGAGGCGGACAGAAGGGAACAAGGGAAAGCTTTCAAGGTTCAGCTGCATTCCCTGAATCTGCTCCCTGTAGTTTTAGTTCTGCATCATCTGACAAAAGGAGATGGTCCATCTTTCTTCATGTTTCTTATCACATTAAATATAAATGCAAGTGCAATAAATATTGAAAACAAACACGAACCTTCAATTTTAGCAACGAGGAACAAATTTGTAAAACAAAGTCTGTAAAATTCAAACACCTGTATGTAGAAAAGTGACTTGCAGGCTGAAGCAGATCCTTCCAGTGAATTGTACAACTGATGTATTTAGGAGGGACAGTGGCAACATTTTTCTGTAAAATAACATGTAAGCTAAACTGGGATGTTCAGTTTTATTCAACCATCCAGCCTCCAGTCCAAAAATTAGCTTTTTTTTTATTACCGTTATTAAATATTAATGTAATAAACATTTTGTTTTATTCTAACAGGACAGACTCCCAGCACTGATGCTAACTAACAATGCTAATCTTTCTTTAAAAGGTAGAGAAACAACTTATATATGTATGAATATGCCTTATATTTCCCTTCACCTGATTAAATGCTGGTAAAATGGAGGATTGATAATAACACACTAAAATTAACAGCCTTTATTTTGCATTTCTCTCTATTTTCCCCTGAATCTCTTATTTTTCTGGGCAGCTTGGTCATTATCGTCGTCGTTCCTCTTTAGACTGCGACTAAAAACCATCACAGTGTCTTCAGTTTTACTAATGCCAAAAAGTCCAGGTGGATTATTCTGATTTATGTGTAACTAAAGAGAAGTTTTAATAAATATATATAAAACATCCTGACAACCGCATGCTAACAAAACAATGAATGCCTGATTTGTTTAGTAAAAACCAACGATTGTCTCCAACGACATGACTATGTTGAGGCTTTATCCTGTTGCTGCAGTTCTGCACCGTTCAGGCATTAATCCTCCACTTCAAAAAGTATGGTTGATTAAACATAAGCTACATCCAATTAAAATTAAACTACAGTAAAAGAATCCACAAGCTTTGTTGTCGGAGTTTCACATTTAAGCAGCCCACATAAATTGTAATTATCCTTTCATTTGCCTTATCAGGCAGCCGGGATGCTGACGACAGGAAACTGAATGCCAGAGGAACAGAGTTACAGCGAAGATGAGCTTTAAGAAAAGATCAGCGCTGAAATTAACAGTGAATGTTTGCTCTACTAAGCCGACTCCATAAACTCAGACGATTAATGATGTCCTGACCTGATAGGGAATGTATGCTAACTGTCGGGCAGCTTCTCATGACCTTTATCCTGCGAAGAGTTAATGCGGTTCTGTGGAGCCCATTGTTTGGCTGCTTCGTCATCTGGAAGGTCTGGCTTGACTCTGCAGCTTTTGTTGATCTCTGCTCTCCGTCTGATGGAGGGAGGCCTGGGTAAATCCGGTGGCGTCGTAGAACTGTGCTTGCTAGCAGCACGGTGGCTGGCCACGGCGTTCTTGGAGGCTGCTGGCGTTGGAGTTGCTGAGGTGGAAGCTCCTGGACGTTCCCAGGTGCTGCCCATCTTCCTGCTGAGCCTGTGGAGGATGAAGGGAGCGGTTTGTTTGTACCTCCAATGGTACTAACAAACCGTCCTGTGTGTCTCGTTGCTTCCCTAATGCTTACCTGCTGGTCGCACCTCCTCCCTCGTATCCCTTTTTGTGTCTGCCTCAGGTACTCCGCAGGTTCCTTGACTCCTTCCTTGTGGACAAATGTCTGTGGATTTCCATCATCAAACCGGCAAGAAACATCAAACCAAAGATCAACAACCACCTGACTGTCTCCGCTCCACTTACCTCCACAACGTTCCTCCGATTGTCCACTTCAGAGACGCATTGACAGCCTCGTCTCAACCAGCAACGTCCTCTGGACTTCCATCACCGGACAACCCCACAGCGTCCGTCCTCTGGATCCAATCATCTCTCCCTTCATAATAAATCACATTTACCTGATTCCTGTTGTGGGTCAATCAAGCTACTAAAGCCATGACACTGTTAGCGTTACGATTAACAAAACTGGTGCGAAAATTGGCGTCACATTTCTGCTAGTGAAACTTGCCGGTCATTATTTTGTAATTACGTTCACTGGGTCGTTTATGTGGACATACATAATTGAAATAAAGGGCAGATCAGACTAAATTGATCATGAAAATGATCTTTAGATTATTCTTCTGACTCTTTCTGTCTGAAAACTTGCTGACTGGTCTCTTTGAACACTTAAAACTAGTAAATTATTCCAATTTAACCATAATTTCTTGATTCATTTCCTAAGTAAAGACCTGCTTTAACTTTCCCACATATTTCTGGAAACATATCAATCTTCTTCCGAACGTCCCACAAATACATCCGAAAGCTTTTAAGTTTTGCAGGAAAATGGTGAAGTTGTTATACTTGTAAACCTCGTCAGAAGGAATCCGACAGTTTTATTTTGATTTATCATTTTATGTAACTGTACAGACATAAAGGTCAAGAGAACATTATCCATAGACATCTGAGCAAGAGAAAAGCCAGAGTGAGAATAAAAGGCAAAGAATTATACTGGATGTTTGAGAAAAGAGAGAAATCTAGATGAATTCAGTGAAGCAACCAAAGTTTGTAAAAGGTTTGAAACCATTTTCTAGGAGTTCAATAATAAATCAGTCATTCGACGGGGGGGGGGTATCCAGTTTACATCTCACTAAAACCTCTTAGCCAAACTCAAAGCAGCTTCCATGAATTTCAGTTTTTGTGGCACATTTGTGATTTTTCTCATGTCCAGCAGACAAAGTTCAGGATCCAGCAGAATAAAGTTAAATCCTGGAATAGTAATGAATGTAGAACTGGTAGGTCTCGCCTTTTTACACAACCATGTGCAGTGGAAGAGCAACATCCTCAATACCTTAGACATGTCTGACATCTCTGGGGGGACATGAAACAGACATAGGTTAGAACTTGTTAGCCTGTAACTAGCCTGAAAGGTTAAATGTTCTGGGTTGTTGTTTGTTTTTAGGGTTTTCTTTATCCAAGTGATCAGCCTAACTCTCAGTTTCTATATCTACACTTTTCCAGCTTGTTTCTCCTCCTTGTTCCTCTCTCTCACTCACAGCTGCTGCCTGTTATCAATCATCAGCTCGTCAGCATTTGAATTCCTGTTTGCCTGAATGGTTTCTCCCAGTGGGCCTCAGGTTTTAAGTTCTTTCAGAACCCAGTCAGCATCTGAAACATGAGACTTATAATTTATGAAACGATATGTTGCTCTAAAATTAAAGTTGTGATCCTAAGTATGAGCACTAACCCAACACCAACCATCAACTGCTATCTGAGTGGAGGCTCCCAGTATGTGAGGATGATCCACCCCAGTTATCTCCAACTCCGAGGAGGATTAACACCAGGCTGGATTATGTAACAGGAACGCCTTACTGAATAATCCCAACTCGTTGCTCTTTCATCAGCTGTTGGATCTCTGATGGTTCTGGGTGCAGCCCTGTCGGGGACCAAAGGTCACGGCTCTCCAGCTCAGGCGTGAAATTAAATTCAGGCAAACTCTGTAGGATTGTAGTTTTCTGTTCTGTCCAAATTCTTGCAGAGCTGTGGTTCTGATTAAAGTTCTGACCCGACTGCAAACTTTGTCTCAGTGGACCCTGGGTGGCCAGGCTTCTTGTTGCAAACCAAGCAGGAATTAAACATTTGCAAAACAACTAAAACGTTTTAATGCAGATTTCAGAGGTTAACTAAAGGCTCTTCTTAAATCTGGGGTCTTTGCTCTAATGTAATTTATGTAAAGGGGAGAAAAAAGCATTAACAGACTGACTGACTTCTCCAACACAGGCTAATAAACACTGAAAGGCTGAATTTTTAAGAACTGATGCAACAGGCTGGAAACAAAGGAAACCAAGGGTTCCTCTGACCGAGAGAGGAAGACTGAAAAGCTCTCTATAGACCTGCTGAGCCATCAAAGTCCTCCTAACTCGACTCATACGGACAGAAAAGTCATTTAGACCAACAGCATCAGTTATGTTTTTAGTGTCTCTTTATTTCTGATTGTGCTGTTTATGGAGGAGAAACATCCATAAAGCACCTCAGCTGATTGGAGCCTTTAGCTGTTTGTAATGAAAACGCTTAAAAATGTCGTTCCTTTCTAGGGTTTGATGAGTTTCTCTGTGTTCCCCATTAGCTTGTTGCTTTCTGGAGGTAAGATATCAGCAGATCTGATGATTTTAATGCCGCCTCGCTCTGGAGATTAAAGCCAGTTTTCATAAACTATTCTGGTCTTTGATCTCGTGTATTTGGGTCAGTTTCATACCTTCCAGGAAGACGGGAGACAAGCATTCAGACTGTTTTAATGAAATGCTCTCATCTCCTTTATCGACTTATTTTACATTCATCAAAAATATTAAAACAAAACCTTGTTAACATGTGAACCAGGTTCTTCTAAACTCTCATAGGTTTCACATTCATGCATATCTTAGCGTTGTCAAATTAAATCCTGCTGAAGTTTGTGGTAAAGAAAAGATTATAAACTTCCAGGAGTATAAGAAATTATTTTTGACATCTTTATTCTGAATATTCCAGATGGTTTTTCTAGAGTCTTTCATACAATCTTGTCCCAGATTTTAGGAGACACCTCAGTTTCTGTAGTGAGTGATCAACTCACACATGACGTCACTACGTCAGCACGTCGGCCATCTTGGATGTGTCAGATCTGTAAACTAATAAAGTAAATGGACTGAAGTTGATCCAGCGTCTTACTACAGGAGCTTTAAGTTAGTAACAACTGGCTTTGTTCTTAGATTCTGGATTTCAGAACTAAGCAATGTTCATATTTAGCTCATACTACCTTATAGATGACCTTAAATGGTCCAAGACTCTAAGTTAGCATAACGGGACTAAATAACTGGCTCAGCTATGCTGCTATGTTATGACATGTTTGCTGTTTATGTGGGAGAAGCAGGTTTATTCTCCTACATTTGGAAACAACTATTCAAAAGTTTTTTGCCCTTTTCTTCATTTTCCTGCATTTTCGTCATAGAAAAAAACAGACGAAATGACAGAATTCACCACAAAATAAGGGATTGTTGCCGCGTTTCTCTAGGGGGTCTAGAGAGCGTCGTGACAGCGTCTCAGTGGAGGAGGAATGAGGCAGCAGGTAAACATCCAGCCTTGTTCCAGCTCAGTCTTCCAGCTGTGTTTTATTTTTTAGGTAAATTTGGAAAATCATGATCTGGCTTGAATCTCAGCAGACAACACACTTCAAAAATATAAAATCTTTCCAGATACGTTTGTCTTGTTTCTATTGTTTACCAGAAAAGGAGCTTAAAGCAACATAACTTACTAACGTTTTAGTAAGATACAGGAGCTTAAATAAGTCAATAACTCTTGACTATAGAAAGAAAGAAATTGTTCTATTAGTGAATGTTTACGTAAAACAAGGGATTAAAACAAATTTGTACATATTTTCAAAAAGTTCAAGTGTTTTCAGTTCTACTAAAAATGAGACAAACAAGGCAGAAACTCACGAAACTGCAGGAAAAAGATCAATTTGAAACCATTAATCTGTCTTATTGTGTATTTCTACAGCTGTTTGTAAAAATGATCAAATATTAAAGCTAATATTTGTGCATGTTGATGACCTGCTGCTCTTTAAAACGTTAAAGGACGGAGGGCCGTAGAGGACATTTGGCCTCATTGTGAGGAGAACCAATCACATCCAGTTTTTTCTGGAACAAATTGATTTCTGCTGGTGACCCTGAGTCTGTTTATGCCAGAGAGTCTTTGTGGCTGCATGGGGACATAAAATAAAGACACGCAGAGACAGAGGACGAGCCTGATTGATGGTGTGGCTCTCAGGACTCACTTTAAGCGAGGGGGGGTGGGTGAGCTCAGCTACAGGAGCGTGTAATAACTGCTGAGGAATTTTAATGGCTTTAAAGTCTAAGAGATCTCCTCGTCATCCATCTCCCTCCGTTAAACTGTCTGTGTCTCCGCTTCCTATTTATCAGAGCTCTGCTCCTCTGCTGCCCCCGTTTATGCTTGTTTCTGCTCGCTCAGCTTACTGCAGGTCAATCAGCTTCTCCCACCACTCAACAATAGCGTGAATCTCACATTCTGGCTGCAGAAACATCCCATTTAAGGTGGATTCCTTTCAGCGCGGCAGCAGCAGGGAGCTCATGTTTACACCATGTTTGGCGCTTCCTGCTCCCTGATTTGCTCTGTTGGTTACAGTCTGATGATGTGATGGGTCTTAATTTAGTCGTCTGCAGCTCTTGTCTAACATCTAAAGCACTTAATGAAACATTTGCTGCAAACAGAGAAAACATGAAGAAAATATAAAAACCTATTTTACAATTTATTTGACTTTAATTTCATGAAATAACAGCGACTATAATCTAATCTCATAATATGTTTACATCAAGTTCAGAGAAACTGTTGGCAATAAAACTGTAGGTTTGTGGAGCTGCACGTTCTCCTGGTGCCTTCGTAAGTGCCCTGGGTACTCCAGCTTCCTCCCTGGCTCTACGTCCATGTTGCTTCATCTAAAGTAACTTTCAGGACAGAACCTCCCCTACTCGTTCAAATCACTCATCATTTAAAACAAAATGACACACTTAGCTTATAATCAAGCAAATTCACTAAAACCTTTAGAGAACAGTCATAATTTTGTTTAGGATGAATTTTGGGTAACGGCTCCTCTATTTACATATTTGATGTCTAAAATAAGTAAATTAGCAGCAACAGTTAAGTGGAGGACTTTAGTGTCTGTTTTCAGGCAGAGATGCTGGATGCAGCAGCATCAGCAGCATTTCTCCCTTCATTCATCTCCTCAGCGCTCGTCGATTCTCCAACCAAAACTCGGCCCGTTGTGAAGGATTCCAGTTGAGCTCCGAGTTGGCCTCCCGCTGACAGAATAATGAAGTTCAGGTTTGTGTGTGCAGAGCTACCAAACCTATCTTAGTGAGCGTTAATCATCCAGATTCATTTTAAAGAGAGAAACTAATTGGCAATTAAAAACTGAATGTATCCTTTGAAAGTGCTTGAATGGAACAGGAGGATGTGCTGCTTCTTCCCTCCTGAGGTCCCACAGGAATCCGTGAATGTGGAGCTTTTGCTGCTAATGGAAACCTCAGCAGCCTCAGACTCGGACTCCTGCTGCCCGTCGTCCATCCTGGGCAAATTCAGCCCGGAGCTTTCTGAACCACTGGGTGTGAAGAGCAGCAGAAAGAGCAGAATGATGCAGGAGAGCATCATTCTCTGTGTGAGAACATCATTCTCACACAGAGAATGATGTTCACGTTCTGGAGTGATGCTGGTGGATTTTAAAAGAGTGTAAATCGCTGAACCCCTTCAGGAGTCCTACTATCCGTGAACTGTTCTGTGTTTCAAACGAAAGATGCATCGCTAATTAAAATACACTCACATTTCTATCACATCCTCACATTTTGCAGTCGATCTTTATTTCGGTTGAGCAGCTGTAGGCTCCGGCTTTGTATGTTAGAGGTAAACCTGTTAGGTTGCAGCTCCTTCCATGCTGTGGCGTTCCTGTTTTTTGTTTTCTCTTCATACCTGATGTGACTCAGGCATCACTTCTCAGCCTTCGCTCTATTTCAGGCTTTCTGTGTCTTTCTCCTGCAGTTTCTAAGCAAACTGCAAATGTCCTCTTCAGGAATTTTAAAGGACATAACTGTCCAATTTGTTTGTAATATTCTCTCTTGGTCTGAGCTTTAAACCACGTCTGATATTATAATTTGGTTTATTTTGTTTTCTTTTTAGTAACCAAAGTTAAATATTTCCTGTCTAATTGGCTGATAACCAAAATCATGTCAATACCAAATAAACCTGAATATTTCAAGCAGCTGTAAGTTTCTGACAATTAGTGAAGTGGAACAGAAAACAATATAAATATAAACTCTACATTTTAAGTTAGAAACTGCTATGTAAAGCGTGAATTTAAGAAGTTATCATGGTCTTTGCTGGTTCAGAGCTTTGTTTGCAGGTTTTCTGTTATTCTTAGTTATTTCACTAGTTTATAATTGTTTTAGCTGCTGCTTGTATTTCTTAGTTTTATTGTTATATCGTTCTCCGTCTCCACTTCCTCTCCGTCAGTCATCCTCCCTGTTATCACTCACAGCTGCTCACGTTTAGCAATCATTGTTCCACCTCTAATCCTGCCAGTATTTAATCCCTGGATCCTCCATTAGTTTGTCTCCTTCTGCCTCCCTCTGCCTGCTGTTGTCCTCCTTCATCTCTGTTTTAGATCTCAGTCCTAAATTGCTGTTTTTTAGTAACGTGCATTTGTTAAATTGTCCAGAACAGTCTGATCGGTTCGATCAGAGGAAGTAAAGCTGATTAGGAAAAGTTTGCCTTGGATGTTTTTTTTACGTAATCCTGAACAGGTATGCCATGAAAGTAGGAAAGAACAACTTCTTCTTACTGGGAAGAAAACTTTCAGCCAAGGACCAGTGGGGACAGTCTGAGGACAGAAAGCAGACAGTAAAGAATGAGTGGGAATGAGAAACAAAGAGAAAAGTCCAACTCAGTCGCAGGAAGGAAAACAGAAATTATAGTAACAATTAAAGTTTCCCTCACAGTGATCATGTGTGTGGATTTTAGGATTTATCAGTGATATCAGGAGGTTCCAGGTTTTTTTTTAGGACATGTTAGCGACTGTCCTGTATGTATAAACACATGGATGCATCATCACACTTTCAATTTCAATGGCAAAGCTACAAATGAAATGATTTAGTGAGCCTCTCTAACTTTTCTACAGTCGACGTTGAGCTGCAGAAAATGGAAGGCTGTCCATCAGCAGCTCCGTCTGGTCAAACTGTCCTCTGAGAACACCACTGGGAATTGCTTTTAACAGCTTTTTACGATCCGAGGAAGTAATTTAGACGTTTTTCGGCCCTAAACTTGCCTGTAATCACCCTCCAGGCTCCTCGTGCGCCTGCCTGGCAGAACATGGAGCTTCTGAGAGCTTTCTGCTGTGCAGCCTCGGCTGTGTTCAGTCATCCTTCGGTGCGTGCCTTCAGTCAGCCAGAGCTGCATGAAGCTGCTGGACGGCATTAACTGCATGCCTGGAATGGAAATGTTAATTAAGCTGTCAGAAAATGAAACAAACCACAGAGTAACAGGCAGAGCTGCATGTTTATTCTGGCCTAATACATTTAACGAGCTGCCATTAAAACAGGTTCTGCTGCCAAGAGTTAAAAGAAACATTTGATCATTTTTGAGATTGTTTTGTTCAAAATAGACAAAATCTCTGTGAAAAACCCCAGATTTAAACAATTGACTGTAAAATTAAAAACTCCAACAGAAGCTGTCTCCCAAAACAGGGGCCTCCCTGGGACCAGAATCCCATCAGCCAACGCCCACCGGCGGCGTCTTAGACATGTAACATTAGAATCATCCAGAGTAAAACTAGTTCAAAGCAATTCTGAATAAATTAGTCCTGGATGAAGGCAGCATCTCTCTACTTAGTGGCACCTCCAAAACATTTACTCTCACAAACTAAACTGTGTTTGTGGAGCCATTAAGAGCCTTTAACAAGAAGATGTCAGAGCCTGAGGAGACATCAGAGAGACAGAAACAGCGCTCTGACTAAATCAGAATGAGTTTAAAATGAACCGCTAACCTGCTTTTCTTCACAGCCCTGAAACTATCGGCTACATGTTTCAGGTTTTTAAAGCGTCTATAGTCAGAGGACAAAAGTGACCAGGTGTTATTTTCTATCATATGTTTTTCTCTCAGTCATTTGTTGTTTTATTGAATTTAACCTGTTTGTAGTTTAATAGTTAAACTGATTATAAAATAGATCACTTTGAAAATCCCCTTGATAAGAGCAGAGATAACAACTATTAGCATAGATGATCAAATACTTTAGAAAATGTAGTAATTATTTATCCTGGGATCAAAATAGAGAAAAGGTTAAAAGACTTCATCATCTCCAAAGACTTTACATGAAAAATCATTTAAATTATTTATTCTTATTGATCCTAGTTGCCACACAGCTTGATGTTCAGTCTATTATTCAAATTAGTTGAAGCTATTTCCATGGAACCGAGCAGATTGTGTCGAGTGGTTGCTTGAGAAGCATGCAGCGACAGTGGAGAGAAACAACTTATCAGGAAGAAACCTTCTGCAGACCCAGTCTGAGTAAGAGCGGCCATCTTTAACGATCCACTGGCGGACGAACAAAGCAGAAAACAGGAAAAGAAGCTTCTCTGGTTCTTTAGTTGTTCTGGTTTTGAATGTTTGCAGAGTCAAAGTCAGAAGATGAAAGAGATGTAGAGAAAAAAGTGGAACTCCTGGTGCTGAAAGTTCTGCTGGGATAAACAGGCGCCGCCACATCTTCATGGCTTCCTCCGGGTCACAGCAGCTCAGGTTCTGGTTTCACAAACATCTTGTTGCTGAAATGAGGCAGCATGGTGGGCACCAACCGCCAACCCGATGTTCCCCAAACAACACGTCCACGAGGCAAATGAGTGAAACTCAGCGGTTAAAAGCGGCTCCCCTACAAACAGAGCGAGTTTCATGGGAGTCCATTTCCATTTAATAAAGAGTCTCTTACTTTCCTGCCTTTCGTTTTTTACGGCTGTCGCTGAGATTTTTATGAAGACGTATGAGCGCCATAAAAATGTGTTTAGCTTTCCGCATCGTTCTTATTGCCTTCCATGATTGTAATGGACACATGGAAGCGATGTTGTCTATAAAACGCACATTAGTCACGTCAATAAGAGTCCCCAGAGGAGCCGGTAGGTGAAAGGATTAACCCCTCTCATGTGACACCTATGATCCCATTACCTGACTGTATCCTCCTCCATTATCCTCCTCCCTCATTCAAACGTCTCATGATAATTTATTATATTCTTCTTATTTTAGATAATTTACCATTCCTTTCAGGGAGTAAACTGGACCGTGGGATTACAATTTCGTCCCACCTCATGAACCACATATGATGTGATGACAATAAAATTCCTTGAATCCTTGAATGAAACCTGCAACTTCAATTATTAACATTCTGGTCTTCAGACCAGAGTCTGCTCAGTCTGCATTTAATCAGAAGCTGCAACTCCTCCTCTCAGATGAGTGTCTCTCTGGCCGGGTGCAGCAGGTTTCTGACTTTGGCTCTGAATGAGGCGGCAGAACCAGAACCATAAACATGGCGCTTATCCAGATCAGGTCAGCAGGAGCCTCCCTCAAACACTCTAGATGCTCAGTTCAACCTATCATAGGCCAAAACTGATAATGGTTCATTTTAAAGCCAACATACACCAATGATCTGAATTTGAAACTGTTACTTAGGCTTCATTCACTCACGGATCTTGATGCTCAAACCAATTTTAGCAGGAAAACAAATATCCAACAGATCAATTCCAACCGTTTTACTACTTAGAAGTTAGACTGTTACCAGTTTAACCTGTGCTACTAAATCAACGTGAGTCATGATTGTTCAGCAGAAGAAGCCAGACGAGGTAAATCTGGACATAAACAGCGTCCGAAGCAAGCAGTGCCGAGTTCAGCTCTTGTTTTCTCAGCTTCCTTCGTCTTGTTCGGATCCTGTGACGATACGCTCTGCTCCCGTCGCTCAACGACTTTAACGTCCGTCCACAGATGGCGGCGTCCGTCGTTACTGACGTAAACATGGACGCCGCTGTGAAACGTCTACGTTCTTCTTCTGTGGTCGCTTTGGGGTCGTGAACTGATTTCAGCAAAAACTTAACGGAGAGTTCTTTTGATAAACCGAGAGAGAGTCTATGATGATCAAATATGTGTTAAATGAAGGGGAGCCAAAGATGAAGCTGTGAAGGATTCCAGAGTTTCCTGTCTGTTAGAAAATCACTAACAATATTCTCTGATTCATTTTCCTAATCTACTAATCTGTAGGTTTTATCCAACCGTCTCAAACGCAGCAGAGATCCAGGAACACTAAAAGAGTTTTATTTTAGTCTTTTTAATGGTTTGTACCCAAAATGCCGTTTAAACATCTGTCTACAGTGTCTTACTGTTGATGGATGCAGATGTAGTTCCTTTAAAAGAGGTCAGACCTGTGCAGTATTAAGGTTTTCTGGTCATATTTAGCGTGTGTAATATTTCAGGGGTGACACTTTCTGACATGATGGTGGGAACAAATGGAGCCTGAGCCCCTCTAATCTAGTTTCTGCTTGTAGCACCATATTTTTTAAACAGTCCTGCTGGATCAGGAAACTAACCTCCAGGTTCTTCAGCTTGCTTGTTCCAGCATGACGATGATCCCAAACAATCAGGCTAAAGTGAAGCTTCTGCTCTGATTTAAACACCAGGAGCAACACTTCAGCGCTCGATCTGGCAAAGTTAAATCCATCATCGTCTCTCCATCAGTGTTTTCAGTTACTGCAGTTTATTTTCTACTCAGAGCGTCGATAGTAAAACATCTTCAGTCAGATAAAAGTCTGGAACCTCCCGTTGAATCCAGACAGACTGGTGTTTGTTCCTACCATAAATCTGCCCTCTTGTGTCTACATGTGAGCCACTTTAAAATGAATCCCCGCTAACTGTTGACAGGAGCCCGTACTCCTCTACCCTCTGATATTTTCACGCTTAGTTAATCTGCCGCGTTATAAAGGTCTCAGGAGAACCGTGCGAACACGTCGGGTTCATACTAATGACGTGAGGTGATGTGAGGACGGAAATCTGAGCTGCAGGAGGAGAAAGTATAGCTGCAGTGAGCATAAAACCTGCAGCTGCTTTCCAGAGTCGCCACTAAAGGTCCGTCCCAGCGAGGCCGGAGTAGATTTGGAGACAGCAGGGCGATGAAAGCAGTAACACGTTCCAGATCAGCAAACAATAACTTCCTCTGGCTAAACAAACCAAAGGCCAAACATTTCCGTCTGATGGGTTTGGACTGCTGGCCAATCATGCAGCAGATTCCAGGCAGAAAAAATCTACTAAAAATCTTCATTTCACTTTTATAAAGCACAGATTCACAGCACACATCATCCCAAGGCCGTTTACAAGAGAAAACAAGACGCCAAGCGGTCCGGTTTCACTAACTGGTTATTTCAAAATAAGTTTCTCATTACCAGGAACATATCCCAGTGCATTATGGGATGTCCCAAAAAGCCCTACAGCTCACTAGCTAGTATTGACCACAGCTCGCCGTGAGGCAGTCAGACGTTTTTCCAGCCAAAACTGTGGAGAAGAATCAGAAGTCGTTTGTTTTCCTCTTCGTCATCCTCATTCCTTCCTCAGGGAAACCGCCTGCAGCTGAAAACTTCTGTCCATTTGCTCCTGATTCTTTGTCTTCTTCTCTTTATTCTGCTTTGAATCGTTCTCTCTGTTCCAGGTGAGGAATAAAAACTCTCGTTCTAGACGACTTCTTATCCGTCCTGGTTTCTATTGTCTCCTTCTTTCTTCTTCTTCGTTTGAGTTGAGGTTCTTTCTAAAAGGCGTCACTGACTCTGAACGTTCTGTCTGTTGTTTCCAGGTCTGGAGATTCAGCAGAAGAAGAACGAAGCCTCGTCTGAGCAGGAGGGCGCGTTTATCTGAGCTGAAACTGAGCAGCAGACGCCTCATTTATACCTTCTGGGTGAAACGTTCCTGTATCTGTTGCCCTGAAGATCGTTTGTATCATTTCTCTCTGCTCTGCCTGCTTCTCCCTGAGTTTTTTACTCCAGCAGGAACTTTTCTTGTTCTTTATTTATTTGAATATTTCGTTCAGTCAGAAATGTGTTTGGATTCTTTGCATCTTTTCTTGAAACAAACTTTTATTGTTGGGGATTTCGACCGTCTGCTTGACTGATGTGACTCCAGCTGACTGATGTAAAATAGCAGGATTTCAGTCAGAGTTGCTCACCTCTGCTTTTAGCTGTTTAAGCTCCTCTTTGTTTTTAATACTTCAGTTTCATGACAACAAAATGACAACAACATGACTACACGTGTTTTTGACCTAAAGTCTTATTTTTTGATCAATCATGAAGTTATTTTTTGGGGCCTTTTCGTTTATTGTTTGGACAATTTTATTGGTCTGAATAAAGCATTTTTGTCTTGTTTTATCTGGTCTCTGTCTTTTTTTCTTCCTGTCCTCTCGTCTCTCCTCTGCTGTCTCTCTTTCTCAGCTGCATCATCTCAGCTCTGATTAGTGAACCAATCTCTACTCTCTCTGTATCTTTAAGCTCTCTGGTTCTCAGGTTTTGTTGTTCTCCGTTAGTTTAACTTTCATTTGCTCCATTGTTCCTGGTTTCCTGTTTGTTGTTTATTTTATATTAAATCTTAAATCAATGAGAACCCCTCATTTGTGAGTGAGTGGGAGAAAGAGGTCTGAGGTTCTTTTCGATCGTTGTCTTGCTGCCAAACTAAAACTGTCCCCACGTTTAAGTGATGTAATCCCTTTATTATTGCAAAGCTGTAACTTACCTTATATTTTAATGAATTAACCTTTCTCATCCTTGATTAATGCATATTAAACACTTATTCTAATTTTCTTAAAGCATTCACAGATTAAATATCAAAGATGATCGTCTTCTCCAATCTTACGATTTTCTTTTCTAGATCTTCTTTGTGTTTCTGGAATATAATATATTTAGTTAATAGCTTCGTCTGTATGTTTCTGTTTACAGAGTCTCTACACGTGAAGTCATAGTAGAAATCCTGCTTTTTTACATCAGTCGGCTGGAGTCAGATCACAGATGTTGGTCAGATGAAACGAGGACATCAGCTCAGAGAATCAGATTCTGACTCTTTTTCCTCTGATATTAAAATGGCCTCAGCACCAACAGTTACTGATATGAGAAAAGATTTCTCTCCTTATTCTAACTGTCCATCTGTTTTTCTGGCTCCCTGAAACAAATAAAGTGTTTGCTGGACCGTAACTGTGTTACCTGAGCGTCTGACTGATGGCGCTCTGCCATCAGTCAGACGCTCAGAGGTTCTGATGCTATCAAAGAACCAGATGAATTCATTGCTGGAGTTGTAAGGAGGCACCAAAGGCTGACGACATCGACCTCATCACGTCCTAATTAAAGCGCTGAGCCGTCACTGCAGGTAGAGGACGAAGCCGCTGTCTGTTAATTAGCTTTGATCTACAAGCTGGCAGAAAACATTTTTTATAGTAGTTGGAGGTGAAAGGACCAGTAAAGACCTCTCCAGCTAGTCTGGACGACTTCCTCACAGCTTCATCTGGACTTGGAAGCAGTTCAGTGGCGTCTGTCCTCCAGCTTCATCCTCACCTGATGATCCGCTGCAGTTTCAAATTCAGACACTTTCCTCAATAATCGGCTGAATCTCTGAACTCTCATCTAGAACGGAAAGTTTTCAGTGTTTTCTGAAATTAGACATATCGCACAGTTCCTGTTAGGAGAGCTCAACTTTCATGATATCCTCTGTGAAAGCGTTTTTGTTTTTGCAGGGTTTTATTTTTGCCTCCTCTGTTTCTATCAAACTGTTGATGCTGCAGGTCTGATGCGGACATGCGTCCTCCCAGCCGACCGTCACTCCTCTGTTTGTCCAGACGGGGCCCTGTCACCAATCAATGGTCCAATTACAGCAGCCTGACCCCCGGGACACTGGGACAATCCCAACGAGAGGAGGAGGAGAGCCAACTCTTCATCCTGCTCCATCATACTGACAAGGTCACTCAATAGCGGCTGGATCAGGCTGAAGAATGAGGCTCTTACAGCTGCCGCTGATATAGAGAGAACACTGTTTCTACTCCTGTTGCTGTTTCCGTCTGTTCGTCTGGTTTAGCAAGAAAAAAGAAAACTAAACTCAGCACCGCTTGCTTCAGACGTTTATGTCCAGATTTACCATGTCTGGCTTCGTCTGCTACAATTATGACGCACGTCTCACGTTGATGATGGAAAGAAGTCGGATAAAATGCGACACGACTCTTCAGACTGCAGACGCTTTGAAAACATGGCTCCACCTGTCATGTTATTTTATCCAGATTAATCCCTGAAGTTCTGCTGGACGACAATCTGATCAATGCTGATCACTACTGGATATTTAACATTAGTTGTTGCTTTTTCAGTGTTTAAATCAACACTAAAGAAGTTTCAGTTTTGGTTGATTTTGGCGGTAGTGTTTTATCCTGAAGGAAGACTACATTTCCCATGAGCACCAGCGCCTAGCCTGGTAAAACCCTGATCAGTTGATTGAAGTACATTTCTGTTTCCAGTGTCTGTGTGAAGGAGGAATAGTGATGAGGTCACCATGCATGTTCTTAATGAAATGGTCACAATTCATGCAACAAATGACTTTTATGGATGTTGAACCAGTGGCCAAAACATTTACCTCATTAACATTAAATTAAACAAGAAAATGTAATAAAAAATGAATACTTCTCAAAACAATATATATATTTACATATAAACCCTTGTTAGAAGTGTGCAGGGGCAGTAGCTCCTCCTCCACGTCCGACCTTTGACCTTTGACAGACGTGGTTCTGTTGGGAATATTCCTCCTCTACTGTAGCTATTATAGGATTACACGGTTACTAGATGTTCACCTTAGCTCCAGCTAACACACCTGGTTCCTGTTTGTGGAGCTCTGCTGGTTTCATTATTAACAGGAACTGGTTTCTGTTCTTCTGTCCACTGTTGATGATGAACGACTTACTCATACTTCCTGTGTTCAGGAAACAAAGCGCTTCATCTTCTGATGTTAAAAACTTCTCATTCTTTTAAGAGTTTCTTACCCGGAACTTGGAGGGTTTTTTAACTTAAAGTCGATGATCCTCATCATGTTGCAGAATTATGACTGAAATGTTTTAGGAAGCAGATTTTAGACGACAGACTGAACCAAACGCTCTTATTGTGTGAAACTCACCCTTATGTTAGTTTCCTGTTTTCTGAAAGATGCTCTGAGCTCAGCGTCTGTTAGAAAGTTTTGAGGTTTTCAGGTTTTCAGCCGCCGTCCTCCACACTTTCAGCGACGTCGAGCAGCTGGTCGCTGGAGGACGGCAGCTGTGAGTCAGCGCTGGCTAATCTGAGCTGGTGTGTCGCAGTCACGACGTCGGGGGAGGTGCCTTCATGTGGTCAGTGTGTCATTGCTGGTTATATAATGATGACAAGGCTCAAGAAATCTGAGGGGAAAACTTTTTCACTTGGTTTAGCAAGTAAACAGGAAGTCAGGGTTTCTTCCTTTGTCGGCTTTTCTTGACATTCCTGTTAAAAAGCTGCAGAGCTCATCTGGAGTTTATCATCTCATTCAGTTTCTACCTAAACAGGAAAATACACAGATTAATATTCAGATTTAGGTATAAAGGAGGAACTCTAACATCTTCCAAACAGACTACTAAACACAGTCGTGTCCAAAGTCAGTCCTACATTAGGTTTGTGTGCTAGCAGGGTTGACTACTTCAGACATTCACATTTCTATAGTGGAGCATCTAAAATGTGGGCCAAAGCCGAAGTCCTTCCCATGATCACGCTCCTCATAACTGCTGTGGAGCCGGCGTGTTCCTGCTCGACTCGTCATCCTGCAGTGTGGCTGGATCCTGTGTGGGTGTCTGGAGGAAAGTCTACCCGGATGAGTTTGCTGGGTTATTAGTGGGTGTGCACGTGTCAGAGTGAGATTTAAACCTCAGCAGCATAAAAAAAATCTGGTTTATTTCTTCAGGTTTTATGGGAATATCTATTAACTTTCCTGTTAGTCCCTGGAACACATTCTGCATCTTTTCCTTTTATTTTGTATATTTAATATTAAATTTATTCCCAAACTAAAACCAACCTGGACCAACAAACAAGAGACAATGTAGCCTAAATATGATAAAAGCACCTAAAAGAGAAACTCATTTGTAAAACTCTAACAAAAGAATTAAATAGTTTATAAATATAAAACCAATAGTCAGCTATAGTCTAATGCTGGAAAGAAAGTTGAGTTACTACAGATTAAATTGAAGATTAACTGGTTTTCACTCAACAACAGCAAGTTGAAGATGTTTGCTGGGTCTGCAGATCGGATTGGAAGCGTTCAGATGTTTAAAAGGTGGATATGGTTCAACTTTGCATGCAAGGTTTATGTTGTTATGCCAGTTGGCTGTTGGAGAATCTAAAGACTCAGATGTTTCAATGGTTTCTGCCTTTTTTCTCGATGATTCTATATTTGAGTGACTGAACTGAAGCAGATCTGTGAACCTGAATGGAGTTCCAGTTTCTTCTCCATCCCTGCTGAGGATTCTGGGAGCTCGCTGCTTCTGATTCGACCGTCTGATCTTCGATCTGCATGGTCAGCTGCGTGTGTCACTGCAGGAATCATCAGAGGGAAGCTGTGTTTGTGGCGACTGACCTACAAAACCTGATGGACACGATCTGACGACTGTAAATAAAACCAGGTGACATCAGACTGATTTACACACCTTGTCAGTTTTCACGCAGCTCAGACATCCAGGAACCCATCCAGGATTTACAATGATGGAAGTCTGAAGGACTCGGACCTCTCGTGTCACTCTAGCTTTCAGATCAGATTTATTTCTGTGTCCTGTTGTTTCCTCTGAGTTTATTACTGTTCTGTTCAGTCACTGGTTCGTTCACAGTTTTATTCAATAACTCTTCTGGCGTCTCCTAGTAATTTAGTTTCCAGCGCATGTTCTAGTTAGCAGGAGCTCCTCTCTGTTATCAATGCTGCAGGATGTTAAGTTGAACCGACTCGCCTGTTCCATGTTCAGTAATCACTCTTCTCAGTTTGTATTCTTCTGGTTTACTCGCTCTGAATGATGAGTTTTCTTATTTCTTTGTTTTTCCTGCTGTTCCTCCTCCTGTGTTCCTTATTAATGATTAATATTACAGCAGCTTTATGATTCAGTCTAACTCCTGCCAGCTGTAAGTACCTTTAGCCTCTCACACTGTCAGTATAATATTATTTAGAGGATCATTCCTTCTTGCCTTAGAGGCTGTGTAGCTGGGAGCTGATGATTCTGGATCAACTGAATCTGATGCTGTTAATCCTGCAGAACTGATGTGAAGATTTCGGGTCATTCCTGGCTCAGAGCTAAATGTTGTGATGATAAAAGGTTTTTTACTAACTGTGACTCTATGAATCCCAGATGGCCGCCAGACGCGCTGCTTCAATCGTCAGTGTTGGTCAGGCAGAGATTAAGGAGCTAATGCTAACATGACCCCCAGATTTCTCCTATTTCCTGCTTGTTTCTCAGGACTCAAGGGTCTAGCTGAACCCAGTTCTTTGTATTTCTTCTGTGCCCTCCATCATGTCTACAGGTCATTATGGGAGTCCTGGATCTTCCCTGGACTTTAATTCTTATAATTTATTTGTCTCATTTTGTTAACTTCATACCCGTCTGCCTGCTTTCAGTTCCTGTGTTGCTGGTCTACACTGTTTTGTGGCAACTGCAGATGTTACACTGTTACTGTTCAGGACAGAGACATTCAGTTGAGGTTAAGTCATTACTGTGGGTTTTATTTTGGTAGTCCAGTTTATTGGTGTTAAACTTACTAATAGTCTAGTCTAGGTGCTCAGTTACATTTTATACCTAAAACCTTTTTTTTATGGTCATTCTACTATTTACTGAATGTGACACCATTAGACTTGTTTGTGTTTACATTTTATCACCCAAATCAAAATCACATAAATAAAAAAAAGAATATAGACGTTTACGTCAGAAACGACGGACGCCGCCATCTGTGGACGGACATTAGAGTCACTGAGCGACGCGAGCGACCGTATCGTCACAAGATCAGAACAAGACGAAGGAAGCGGAGAAAAAAAGAAAGCTAAACTCGGCACTGCTTGCTTCGGACGTTGTTTTTGTCCAGATGTACCACATCTGGGTTTTTCTGCTGCAAAATTATGATGCAATGGAAAAGTCATATAAAATGCGACATGAGCATTCTATATGGTTTTAGATCATTTCCAGCTTAGTTTATCTTTCTATCTGCGTTTTATGAAGCAGAACTTTGGTATTTTTGTTGAAAATCATAGTCATAAATCAGAATTAAGGTGGATCCTAGCAGAGGTGGAAACAGTTTAGTAAAGAAGGATGTCTTTATTGTAAGTAAATGAGGTTACAGGGTTCAAGACAGCAGAACAAAGTAAGTGATGATGGTACAAACACTGGGATGTTAGTGTGGGAGGGCTAACAGGAACAAAAGGACGAGGACAGAAGTGAGGATCACGGGGACCTACGAGGAGAACACACAGAGATGAGGAGCAACGTGAACAGTGTGAGGAGTACAAGGTCCCTACAGTGAGTGGATGAATTAAGCAGGTTTATATACTGGGAGGGTGAGTGGTGAACGAAGGAAGGACCTGATCACTTAACAGGTGCAGCTGTGAGTGATAATTAGATGCAGGCTAAGGGAGAGAATAACAAGCAGGTAAAACATAAGAGCAGAACAACTAAGCAAACAGAGAAATACTCTAAAGATAAAACTAAACAGTTAAACTAGAGATTAAACACAATAACTGATCACAATTAGGAAATAACTAAGAATATTAACTACGGAACCAAAAAGAAACTCAGGCCATGACAGCGCTGATATCTTCCTGCCGTCCCCAGCAGTGGTGCACTTTCTAAAGAACACATCCTGTGACAGCTTTGGTCATGATATAGGAGACTGTGTTGAAGTTTAGCTTTAGCATCATGCTAACCCTCTGTGGCTCAAGCTCAAACTCACGTTATCCTCAGAGAAGTGAAGAGAGAAGGAAGAGGAAGAAGAACAGACAAAGCCTTGTGAAGCAGAAACGCTGATCTACAATCAGTTGATGATCATTTACTTTGACAAAGCCCAGCTGGAGCTTCATGTACAGGAGAAGCACACACTGACTCATGCATCACGCTTCACACAGCCTATATTTAACAGCAGCGAGGAGACACTCTCTTCATCACACACTCCTCCTCATCTTCCATCCATCCCCAAACCTGCCAGAGTGAAGGAATGAAAAATTCAATTAAAATACCAGCAGTGTCGAGTGTAGAGGAATCACATTCATTCATTACCTCTCCAATCTGTCAGCCAACGACAAGGCATAGACGAAGAAGAAGAAGAGGAGGAGGAGGGAGATCTTCCTCTCTCCTCACTAGCTGATAATAAGAGAGGAAGGAGGAGAAGGAGGAGGAGACAAGGGAGAAGAATTAGGAGGCCAGAGTCACAGCAGTGAACATAGAGGCTGTGATTGTGAAGATATTGTTAGAATGAGAGAAGACAAACAGCTTTGGGTCCAAACACCAAAGAACAAAGATCCTCACCATCCTAAGCTTTGATTGGCTCGTTAGGATGAAGCGTTTCCATGTGACGTTTACGCAACATTAACAGCAGAAGAGTATAGCAAGA
>JAVLVB010000259.1:1160004-1172473 GCA_032876305.1 Orestias chungarensis
ATTGTTTAAAGCTCCCACGGGTCCACAGAACTGATCCAGGCGCTGATCCTGGGTCAGCCGTCAGTCCCTCAGGTCTGGATCTGTGCTGCTGAGACACAGGCCTGAGTGTTTCCTGTTTACTCCTCTCAGCAGCTGTTTGTTTGGGGCCCTCGACTCTGTCACTCCAGTCGTAAATTAGCGTCTTTGTGTCAGCATCCTTACATCTACTAATTAGCCCGGCGCGTCTGCAGCCTGTAGAGGCTGAACTTTTTGTTTTGTCACTGAAACAAGTTTTTACAAGCGAGCCGCTGAGACGTGACATGTCACTGGATCCATAATCCTGAAAGAATGGTTTACCTCTGACAACACGCCGAGCGATTGTCTCGGGAGAGCAGCCAAGCTCGTTATCGAGGACGGCTGCTATAAGAGCCAGAGAGGCAAGGAGACGCTGGCTTCTGCTCACAGGAGAGATGCTTTCAGCTCGATCAGAGCCAAAGATCCAGGAAACAGTTCAGCTGCTCAGATCTTAGAGGTCAGTCAGAACCGGGCCGAGCTTTTCAGTCCCAACAGGCTCCAGCATTCAGACTCAAACTCCAGGCTGAAGTATTTTCTTCTTCTTCCTTAATTCAGTTTCATGACCTGGTTAAATAAAATGAAGGATTCTTGCTTGGTGGAAATTTGTAAATTCTTTCTGGTGCTTTTTGCCGCCTTCTAATTGGATCTTTTTGCAAATGATGCAAATGTTTGTGTGCAAAAGAAAAAATTGAATTAGTAATAAAACAAACAATAAATTCACAAGTTCAATTATATCTAGAAAACTGCAGGTAACTCTCAGCTCCAGGTTTCCTGCTGTACTAAGGACCAGGATTTATTTTCTGAATTTAGTTGATTTATTTTATTTTTGACATGTTCTGATGTTTCTGGCATCAGCAGATGCTGAAATCTACCGTCTATCCAATCCCAGCTGCTGTCGACCAAAGAGAGGAGCTGAGAGAAGGAGAGTTTCCAAGATGGCCGCTCTGCTAAAACCTGGAGATCAATTATCCCTCAGCTTACATCACCCAGAGGATGAACCTTAATAACTATTCCTGTCTGAACTACAGAGCTTTGACCTGCATCCCAGACCACCAGGGGACGCTGTGCAGCGAGGACAGACCATAATAAGCCGCCCGTCCTTCACCTGCTGCTGATGGCGATCCTGACAGAAAGCAGGTCTGCAGACTGTCGCCAGAGATCAGAGTCTGTGAACAGAAAGGTGAGGCTCTATCGATCCAAACAGAAGAAGCTTGTAGAGCAGATCTGAGCTGCGTGGCGCGACCCCGGGGTCACGGCCGGGGCCTCTCGGGGCCTCGGGGCCGTTTCATCAGGTAACCTGCCTGACAGCAGGTTACCGTTTAAACAGGAAGCAGCTGCTGGCGGTCCACAAAGAGACTGAAGATGAGAATAAAATCCTGAACTGTTGTTGTAAAAATGAGAAACATGATTTTATTAATGATGCAGAGAAGAATCTGGAGCGACTGTAGATGAACTTCTTTACCCAGAATTCATCAGAAACTAGTTTCCCTCTTGATTTTCATCAGGTTTTACTTTACAAACACGCTGCTTTGATGTTGACAGAAGAGAGTGAATTCTGGTCCGGTTCTGTCGGACTGACCGATTATTGGCTCGCGCCGTCTCTGCCTGTTGTTGCCATGGCGCCGCGCTGCCAGGTGGAGGAACTCACCCTCGGTTGGTGAAACCTCGGCGAGGATCCGTGGATTCTCCCAGCAGCCTGTGCTTCATCCTCCTCCTCCTCACTCACACCTCAGCTGCTCAGGCGTCGCTTGTTAACAGGAAATCATTCATTCCCTCTCAGTGTTCGCAGCTTTCTCTCCTCCCTTTCTCACATTTCTCACATATTTCCATTCATGTTTCTATATTTAACGTGAATTTTCCTCCTCCACCTTCATCGTCTACGCTGCCAACGTCTCGCTCTGCTCTCCTTTTACGGAGCTGCTTCTTCACCTCCAACGTTCTGCTTCCATCCGTCAACAGTAAAACACACAAACTCACTCTCTCCACTGACTTCATGTGATGTGAATCAGGAGCCCTACCTTGATTTGGACACAGATGTTTACATGAGAGAAGGCCCGAGTAATGTTTCACCACCTCGTTTAGTCAGTAATTCTTGAATGTTGAGAAAACGTCCGAGCGCCATCTTAGAACAAAAATATAGAAAACAAGTAAAATAGATCTATTATGATGAGTTATTGACCTGAAACTGTTGTTAGTGTTACAGCTTCTGCAGGTCTCCACCAGGGAGCGTCAGGTGAGTCGATGTCAGGTGAGTTGATGTCAGGTGACTCGATGTCAGGTGAGTCAGATGTCGAGTCTCCCACTGGTTTCCTTCCTGTTGTTTCCTCTTAACAGCCCAATAACCTGTTTCCTGTCCCCAGGTACGTCCTGAGCTCGTTAACCTGAGATTATAATCTACTCTAACCTTCTGGATCACCATCCCAGCAGCTGCTACACAAAATTCTTTGTTTCTTTGCTGTGAACTAACTGGAAAACTGAAGGTTGGTCATGATGAGAAAAACAATCCCAAGAACATCAACGAATCTACAACAAAAGAATCAAGCTCCTCTAACGGCCTAGTCAAAGTCTACAGCTTAACCTGACTACTGTGAGGAACTGGACCGATGATCCGGAGGAAGGATGCTCGTAGCGCCACAGGTGAGCTCCCACACACCTGTCTCTATCTGGTGACCAGCAGGACCTGCATGGATTATAGTCCCAGAATCCTCCCTGATCTCCTTTGTCACGTCAGTCCAATATGTCTCTAGGCGTCCCTCTAAAGTGTCCAGCGTCTCCATCAAACCTCGGGATCTGGACACTTTTATCTCCTTTTTTATTTGTCCTCAGACGACTTCAGGCGTAGTTTCCCATCCTGTCCTCTACAGACATTTTCAGAGGACGCTGTCCTCCTCTCCTGGGTCTGGTCTCTCGAGCTGATGAAACGCCTTACAGGAAAGAAGTAAAGTCTTTTGTTTAATGGTATGATGCCAGTTTTTCCGATTCTGTCCAGTGGTCATCAGAGGCCGACCCACTGAAACCGTCGACATACAGATATTGAGGGTTGAACCTTGACAGTAAACTAAAGCGGAACAGTGACGCTGTTGTTAGGAAGGTTCAGTCCAGACGTTTTTTTCTTAGGAAACTTCCTTTGACATAAACAGGAAGTTAAACGTGTTCTATCAGGGATTACAGCCAGTGTTTTGTTTTATGCTGTGTTGTGTTGGGGTGGGAGGACAAAAACAGAATAAACTGATTAAACGGCCGATCAGTGGTTTGACTGAGCCTGGACTCTGTGGACATTATCATGGACAAAAGGATGAGACACTTTAGACTGTTCTTTCAGGAAAGCAGCTCCTTTAGGGGGAGGATAACGATGTCTCGTTGTTCACCTCAGAAACTCTTTTATTCCTGCTGCAGTGCCCTGTTCTGATGAGCACCTGTCAGGAAATGCGATCAATGACTCGAGCAGAGGTGGAAACAGAACAGGATAAACACGGAACTGAACATAAAAAACAGAGACGAAGTGATACAGGACTGATCGGGGCTGAAAACTAAAAACCAAAACTAGAAAGTAAACAAACTGATTAACTAAAGCTGAACACAGGAACTATGGAGCGAGAAAGAACTAAACAATATCAATAATCAAACAAACAAACTAATAACAACGAGGGGAACCAGAGGCAACAAGGAGCTAAACTACAAACAACAAAGAAGAACGCGAAGGAAACCAGAGACTACAGGGAAATAAAACCATAAAGGAAATAACTTAAATGGGAATGGAGGAGGAGGAGGAGGATGATGGAGGAGGAGAGAGAGAGAAGTAGCACAGAGAACCAGCGAGCAAGAGGGGAAAAGGTTTACGAAGACACGGTGGGAAACGGCAGGAGATGCAGCTGAGACACGGGAGGTAAACAGACGATCCAGCAGTGAGTGAATGAATGAGAAGGGCTTAAATACTGTGAAGCAGGAGTTGGAGCAGTGGAGGAGGATGATTGGAAACAGTTGTGAATGATAAAGAGTGAAGACACACATACACACAGGAAGAAGGAGAGAGAGCAAGGGAAAACTAGAGAACACAAACAAAAACTCAATCAGATAGAAAACAGCAAATAGTAAAGATAATAATAATAAAACAAGAAACTATAGTAAACTAAACAAACCAAAAACACAGATTATGACAGCACCTTTATGAATTTTTGTGCTTTTATTGATGTTGTGTTATGATGTTGTGGCACTATTGTGGTGATGTATAGCAGAGTTCAGTATGAATGTGTTTTGCTTGTTTTGTGTGTTTTAAATGTCCATGGCTACTAAATTTCCCCCTTCAGGATCAGTAAAGCAAACCTTACCTTAGCCAATGGTTGTGCTTCGTACTCGCCACCATCTTGTGAGATCGCTTCTGAGCGTGTTTGTACCTGAGTGTCAGTCCAGGAATAATTAATGGGTGTTTAGAGTCAGTTTTTGTTCAGGGACGCTGTCAAACTAAACCCAGAGGACATCAGTAAACATAATTGTTGCAGCCATAAGTTCATCTTTACCTTCTTTCTGGAAGGTTTAACCCCCAAAGTGATTTGATTCAATAAAACATTTAATAAAAAAAGAAAAATGATGAATATCCTCCTTTCTGATATTAAAGTTCACATAAAAATCTGAAATAATGTCAAAAACAACCTGTTGCTCTTTTTCATTTCGTTTTGTTATTGGACAGTTTCCTGGACGGTTAAAGTCTCAGCCCAGAATCTACATGATGATTCTCGCACAACCTGGAAGGACCGCCTGCCGCCACTGAGGCGCTTCTGCTAAATGGCAAGAATTAAGTGTTTGCAGCTGGTTCAGCTCTGCTGAGCTCATTGGTATCTGGATATCTGACAGAGCGCCGATAAAGGTCATCAGACCCAAGCTGAGCTCTGCTGCTGGGATGGATGGCAGCTTCTAGTTACTAGTTTCTAGACAGATGACCCTCAGCATGACACAGAGGAAGAACATCCGTGCTGGATCTGCTTAGTGCAGCTTTAAACGCTGATGAATTGTGTAGTTCAGGTAGAAGTTTTCCTTTGCTTAAGATTATTTTATCCTGATCTGTGAAGTTCTTCTGCTCTTGGCTCAGGCTTCTGGAGGATAATCTGAACATCTCTCCATCTAAAACTTCCTTCTTCTATCAAATCTGCTTTAGTTCCTTTTAACTTTCTGTTTTGCCCCAACGTCTCTAGCTTGGAAAGTTCTTTTGTGTTTTTTGTCTCTTCAAACCATACAGATGTTTGCTGGTACTGAGCCAGGTTCTGGTTCTGGTTCTGCTGGAGGTTTCCTCCTGTTAAAGGGAAGTTTTTCCTCTCCACTGTCGCCACATGCTGAATTCTAAAAGTCTCCATTTAATTTGCTGTTTCCTTAAATTAAAAACTTTAAACTGGTTGTAATAATAAACTGAATTTAAAGCTCTGATAACTACGATCGACTGGAATGAACATAAACTTTAGAGGACTTGTTGTCAAATGGTGCCATCAAGAATCAAGAATGAGTTTATTCATATGACGGCCCACGTGACTTTAGTTTGAGTTTACTTCTTTCCCCGCCGCTGATCTTCCTTTACCATAGTTTAGTCTCTTGCTGCTGATCTAATGCTGAGGGATTATTGAAATGATCAAACATCCATCCAGTCCTGTTTCTCATCTCTAAGGTTCACCCAGGTGAGGTCACCTGCTCCTGCTGGCTTCTAACCTGCTCATCAGAGCCTCAGATGCCTGCAGACGCCGTCTGTCTATAACCATCAATACCTCCAGATGAGAGAGGCGTTACTCCTTCCAGAACGAGGCTGTTAGAGGCTAAAACGGGTCACATGGTCTGCCAGCGGCATGGCGACGACCTTCCTGTGCGTGGCGCCGACCTCGGCTGTCAGCGACCACATCCTCAGATTTCTGAGCTTCAGGGTCTTGCTGTCAGCAGCTTTGCTCTGTTTCCTCCAATGTGGCGTGGACAGTTTTCAAAGAAGCTGATTTATTTCCCAGAATGCAATGCGCCATGAAGCAGACACCGGCCTGTTCCTGCAAATCTCTGCTGGATGTCACATTTCTTAATCTGCATTTAGGACTAGATTTTCACCCAGCAGGGATCAGAGGAGGCAGATGCAGGAGCTGAGTGAGTGAAGATACCCAGAGGTCAAAAGGTCAGAGCATGAAGGGCCGACTGGTTCCAGATGGAGCGAAAAACTGAGGCTATAATAATATATAGAATATCATGACTGCAGACGACATCAGCTGGTTCCACCCCTGTCAGTTGAGAGCAGGTAACTGAGGCTAATTTGGTTATTTTTGTAACTCATGTTTGTTGATGTCTCAGGTCCAGATGACGTTCCTACTCACTTCCTGTCTGGTTCTCCTGTCTGTTCTCTCTCTCATTCCCCTGATCGCTTTCCCGGATCCTCCCTCTTGTTTCCTGTGTTCCTCATCTCGGTGCTCTTGTACGTTTTTCCCTGTCTTGGATAAAATTTGCTAAAACGCAACTCAGCTGTCTTCTCTGTGTTTGGATGGATCTCTGCTCCTAACGTGGAACAATGAGGATAATTCACTTCAGAGTTTCCCCTCTAAAAGCATCCAGAACCAGAAGCTGACGTTGAGGAAACATTGTTGGTTTCTTTACCCTCTTTTACAGATTTCCTTCACTTTTATATCTGGTCGTGTAAACCTGCAGCCATGATTGTGTTTAGCTTCACTGAAGCAGACGGAGATAAAATCAACTGCTCCCCATCATCCCCCAGATCAGTTTTAAAGGTAAAACGCTCCATAATTGTCTCATCACGCGGCGTAGAGATCCTCGCCGTCTCAGACGGAGGACGCGTCTGTCTTGACCTTCTTCTCTGCCTCAGACTGTTTTACTGTGATGTTGACCTTTTTATGCAGTTATTATGTCTGACATTTGTGTGGCGGCGGAGGATCGATGGCAGAGCCGCAAGGTGAGCTGAGTTACTGCAGGTTAACGTGAAGGGCGGCTGGCGTCCTGCTGAGAAGATCTGTCTCGTTTCCTCTGAATCTCTCGTTATAAGCTTTCCTGCAGCCCGACCTCCAGGAAACAACCGGCAACAAAGAGAGGAGACGCTTTCATGCTGGAGGCAACAAAAGAGCTTCACTGAAACCTCTGATTAATCCCTAGTTTTACAGTGGAGCCAGCTCACATGCATGCTGGGTAAACTGGGAATATTTCATGGCCTGCAGGTTAAAATCCGCTAAATGTTTCTTTTAGCATCTTTAATTGAAAACCCCTTAAATTCTAATGGGAAGTTAAATGTGAGGGATGGATAAAACCGTCTAACATTAAACTACCAGCAGAAAACGGAAAATGAGTTTAAATACTTTTACCAGACTAGAGCAGCAGAACTGCAGAGATACAGAGAAGTAGAACCAGAAGAACCTTCTAGGAGCGTCGAGACTGGCTCAAAACGCTCCAAACGCTGGAGTTGGGAAAATGTAACTTGCTGGACGCTTGAGCGTGGACCAATCAGAGAGCTCCTTCTATGTGACGTAGTGACAAACTTTCCAACATGATGGAAGATTCTAAAGTGAGGATGGAGGATAGATTTAGATCAGACGAGTTTTCTGTGGATGCAGCATAAACAAACTTAATATTTGAACCTACAGCCGGTCAGTTCCTTTCAGTCCAAACAGAAACACTGATAACACAGCTCAGCTGCTCCACTGGATCAATCTCGGCGCGGCGCTGAGTGAAACTCTCCAGTCTGCTCTCATCTTCAGTCCCACCGGAGCATTTAGAGGAAACTTGGTTAAATGTGGTTTTGACTTGTTCAGTGGGAGCTGGGAGGAGCTCGGCGGTGACACTTTTATTAACATGATGAATGTCTTCTGGATCTGTCTCCAACACAAAGCTCTGATTTATGGTCACTTCGGAGTCGGCCGTCAGAAAACAACAGCAGGAGGAATCATTGGGATCCAAGAATCTCAGCAGAACAAATTAACGATCACGTCACACTGAGGCCCGTTCCTGGGCTTTAATCACTTCACCACGAGCTGTAATTGGGCGACAATAAGAAGAATCAGAGAGGAAATAATCACTGCTTTTAACTCGGTGAGGAGCGGCTTTATCACTCTGATGTGAAGGTGAAGAGCTGACGAGGTCTCAGGCTCTTCCTCTAAGCACCACTTCAACTCCAACATCAGTCATCAGGCGGGAAATCTGCCTCTGGCTCTGTTTCATTCAGAAACAATGTGAATTTATCTCCATCACCAGAAGCTCAGGACTTCAAAGATTGGCTGGATTAGTCAGAGACGGACTGAGTGGGCGGCTCGAGAGAAAACGCTGAGCATGAAGACGTCTGAGACTGACATCGCTGGACAGATTCATCCCTGATGTTGTTACACATTAATAACACATGTAAACAAAACAAAAATGAAAATCTGGATTAAACTTCAGAGGCTAAGAGGCTAAACACTGGAGATCCTTCATCTCCTGAAGCACAAGATACAGATTTATACCGATTAAGTTCATCTGTGTTCAGAACTTCCTGTCCATCCTTTAAACAGCTCAAACGAACTAAGAGGTTCAGTGCTGAAGATAATTCATGATGGAAATACATGACTTTGCACAGCAGGAAGAGCTTTTATTCTGAAGAGCTACAAGTCTCCAAGTAAACTGATTTGAGTTCAGTCTGAGCGTAACACGATATCAGGATGAATCGAGTCTCAGACCGACTCCAAGTCAGTGCTTGGAGCTAATCCATCATTGCCCGCCCTCCAGGCCTCCTGACCTCTGACCTGATGGTGGAAACAGAGCCGGATCTGAGGTGAAACCATGATTGGCTGTAAATCTGGCACCTTAACCAAGTTCCCAAGCTCAGCAGATTTGATGAAACAAGCAGCATCCAGAGAGTGTTTCTAGTCTCTCTTCAGTTTGGTTCTGAATCATTGAGGTAGAAACAGATCTGAATGTTTCCTCAGGTTAGAACCATCTGAGCTTCTGATTGGACGGCTCGGTCTTCAGCGAGTCCGTCTGGTCCTCTTCAGAGCATCCTCCTCCTCTTTCTCCTGCTGAGCGGTCCATCTCGGCGGTTACCATGGTGACAGAGGTGCAGTAGTGCAGCATCTGGAGACTCAGGCAGCTCCTTCCTGTCCTTCTGCTTCTGAAACTGTTTCCATCGATGATCAGAGAACGGAGTCAGGATTAAAGGATTTCCTGATTCTGCATGTAGAGACGGAGGATCAGATCATTGCAGCTCCTATGGTCCTCGTCTGTGAGCTGGTTCTTCAGCCTGAAGAGACGCTGAGCAACATTAAAGCAAACGTGTTAATAACTATAGTTTAAGGTTTCATGAATACAGATGATTTCCCTGCAGTGGATTTAATGCTGGGAGTATCAGATGTTGGTTTGGAAGATTGTTTTTGTCTTTCTTTGATTCTTCAGAGTTCTCTGTGTCCTTTTTTGCTTGTGTTTCTGAATCTGATGCTTCTTCTGCTGGTTTTCCTCAGATAACATCTGAAATGAGCCGAGAGGCTTTAATGAGGCCCTCCCATCAGTTGTTGCTCGTTTCTTGTCGAGGCTTCAGCGACTGGAACTGTTCTAATCTCTTCTATCTCTCAGGATTTTAGTCCCAGTTCAGTTGAATCTAAAAGCTTTTATTGGGTTTAAAGTGAGATTTTATTCCTTTTGTTTTATTGTGTTTTTAATTATTACTATTTTAAGACGATCATGTTGCTTTAAATGTGAAATAAACATCCTCATGGCTTTAAACTCTGTTCTCCAGATGTTATAAAGAGTCAGAAGGATTAGTTCGAGAAATAATCTCTTCCCTCAGAGCTTCAGTCTGTTTCTAAAGGTAAAGATTTTTAAAAGGTCTCAGTGTGAATACAGATCCATCCACAATCTCCTACCAAAGGCAGGGATGCTCTCGTTTGTTACTGAACTTTACTAGACTCTGAATGTTCTTGTCTGCAGCTCCACCTTTCAGTTTAAAGTTGTTGATTTGTGGTCAGAGCGAAGCGTCCTGCAGCACAGAGGAATCCGGGTTTGATTCCTCCTTTAACTGGACTTGATGAATCTGCCGGGTTTCCCAGGACTGAAAACGTTGTAAACTGATTTGTTTCTCATGTATTCATGATTATAATTTAAGGATTTTCTTGTAACGTTCCTTGAGGTAACCACAAGAACCTTAAGCAACAGGTTCTGATGGTTTACAGGAAGTTCTGATGAGGAGGTTCAACTTCATGAGTGGCTTCATGTTAACCTTTAGCAGAGGATGAGGATGAGGATGAAGAGCTGCTTCACTGCTGTGGGAATAAGGAGCGCTGGTGGCTATCAGAAATGTCAAGGTCAACGCGGTAATTAGAGCGTGACTCACATCATCTGTTGTCTGTCGGCAGTCAGCTCCACCAGTCAGAGGCTGCGTCCGACCGAGTCTCACTCATCAACAAAGAAAGGAACTACCAGCTAAATCAACATTTAACGTCTGTAGTTCATCACAAACCTAAAGTGGTGCAGAGAAGTCAGACGGCTTTCCTCCTTCCTGTTCAGAAACACAGAGAGTCTCTGTAATTTCCTCAGACATTTGGGTTTTTATTTCCAGGAGTGACACTTTAATCTGAAACTTCTCTCTGCAGGTAAAGGATCAACATCGTCTGCTATCAACAATAAAATCACTGCCTGTCAGCAGCAGAGATTTCATTATTCTACATCTGTATCTGTCAGTTCAGGTGGAAAACAAGGAGGAGAGACTGAGAAAGAGTAAAGTTCAGAGATGATGATGGTTTTAGGGAACTGGAGGCTCTGAGGAACAGACAGAATTAGCTCCTGTGTGACTGGCGGGGGAAAGAGACTGGAGAGGTGACTTTACCTCGTCAGGCAGAGGTCGGAGGTTTGGTGCCAGGGATCCAGGAGTGAGCGAGGGTCACAGAGAGCAGTCGTGGTTATAAATCCGAGTGAATGTCATCTACTGGGTAACTAAGCTAGGAAACACTGGAGCCGTTTGTGTAACCATGTAGGTTCACATCTCTCATAATCACACACAGCTGCAATGGTTCTGTAATTAGGTCACCTCCTTTGTTTCACCTCATCATCCTACGGCGTCTCCACCTTCTGCATTTAGACCACAACTATGACAGGTGACTAGGAGCCAGCTCCTCCTACTGAATAGAAATACACCGTACTCACCTTTACAGCCCCCAACTTTAAATTTTGTCTATTTATTTAGTCCCAATTTAGAACAAATGAACAAAACAATTTCATTAAATCGTAAAAATACGAAAATTAACTCAGTTTAAACGTTTCTAGTCTAATATAAACCGGCAGTTTGGAGTCGTTGATCCTCCTGGATCAGAAAAGAGACGATAGCTTTTGTTTTGTTGTCGAAAGGATTTTGGATTCTTGGACGTCTGACTGGTTGCTCACTTTGTTTACGGTGTTAACTTTAACTTACCAGAAGGAAGCAGTGCATTCTGGGAGATCCGTGTTCCTCAGGGCTCAGAGGTTCCAGTAGATCGTGGTGACTGGAAATGTTCTTGTATCTGGATCCAGACTGGGAGGGTCTGGATCATTGGTGCCATCATCTGATGCTTCTGAGGAACTGAACCAATCAGCTTCATCCAGAGACGCGAGTGATGAAAGTTTTAGCTTCATTTATGTGATAAATGAAGCTTCTTTGTTAGATTAAACCAGACTAATCCCAACTAGATTTATAGAACCATGGCATCTTCTTTAGCCTTTGGCTCCTGACACTCATTTGCTTAATTCCCGATGTTTTTCCAGGTCTCTGAAGGTATTATGGCCTTTCCGTGTAATGAGATGGGTGTTGTCATCCTGCCTGGCCTTTCGGTGGCTCCTTCCTGACGCAGCCTCTTCTTCTCTGCATCTCCTCGACAGCAGGGGGCAAATTAAACCGTCTCTCTGTTCTTACCTTTAATCAAACGACCGTCATCACGCCTCATCAATAAAGATCAGTCATCAGGCTAACAGATGAGGAAGCTGTTGCTATTTATGGGCTGGGATGTAATTTCTATCAATGATTATGATAAGAGCCTCTGATTGCTGTTAATGAGGTAGAAACTCCTGAGAGGTGAAGTTAAATTTTCTGTTCTGGGCTTTAAACCTTGATTCTAAAATCAAAGACGTTTCCACATTTTAAAGTCCACAGATATTTTTCATTTCAAAGTTCATCTCCATGGTTCTCCTATAAATGCTAATATTGCTTCTGTTTTCAAGGAGGATAATGTAAAAGTGGATCATCTTTATGCAGTTCTTCTTCTTCTTCATCATCTTGTGAGAGGAAGAGCGGGAGAAAGTGAGAGAGTGTTTTCGTTTATCTTCAGGCTGTTTTTGTCAAAACTGTCTCACTGGGTGTTATAAACAGTTTAATTGTTGTTATTTGTTTGTTGGGTGTTTTTTGGAGTTGTTTGTTGGGTGTGACCGACAGGGTTTCTCCCTGTTTGGTCGGCGTCTTTGG
>JAVLVB010000262.1:4823-39656 GCA_032876305.1 Orestias chungarensis
TGTGTGTGTGTGTGTGTGTGTGTGTGTGTGTGTGTGTGTGTGTGTGTGTGTGAAGCATCACTGTCCTACTGTGTTTTCTCACACAATCCTAAATCAAGAATGTCCCACATCAAGAATGACTCAGTGTTTAAAAGCGGTGCTCATCTCCAGTCAGTACAAACTGACAGCTATTAGATTTAGGCTGGTGACAAAAAAACAGTGGAGACAGGAGTGCAAGGGAGAAACTGGGTCCAGTGATTTCTATGGATATCTGAACATAGGAATTCACTATTGTTTCTATTAAACATGACCTAGTCTGTTTTAGGAGCTTGTGTCTCATCTAAAATGATGTGAATAAGTAGGATGGCATTTTTTTAAAATCAGTAGCTGACCAGAATGGGCAGCAAAAGATCTAAATTGTTACAAAAAGGGTGGAAATGACCCAACCATTGGATTCATCCACTGCCACTTAAACTATTTAATCCGGCAGTTGTTAGTGAAATACTAAACATTTGCAACTTATGTTTTTATACATAAATGGGGAGATTCTAGTAATTACTTCACGTCCACCTTTTCACACTACCTCACACTACAATTTCCTTCATGTTTTTATTTTTTTGTTTTCTTATTTAATAAATCAGAATGGGTAAAAAAATGGTATTGGCAGACCAAATTTTTTTAACTGGTTACAATCCGGAATAGGATGTTCAGAAGGTTTGAGAAATTTGTCTATTAGCACTCGCTCTTCTGGGATGAGCACGTAGCAACAACAGACAATTATTTTCACAGTTTCGTTGATATTGCATCCATTTCTTATACAGAGCACGCATGTAGCAATAGTGAACAGGAAGAAGGACTCTTTATTTAATAGCTTTAAGCTAATATGCTCCATATTTGTTAATACAAGCAGATATGTTACTGCTTTGTACTCCAAGAGCTGCTGCATTTAGTGGTTTATAGATACAATTTAAGCTTTTCACTTTGAAATAATGTGCTCCTCATTTTCTCACCGCAACTATTTACATGTTCTTTCAACCAGTTTATCACAAAAGCACAAAGAAAAGGAAACTTATCTAATCTTTTATCTTTTATGTACCTTGTAGCTGCTCTTTCTGTTTTATTCATGCTTTCACTGCTCTTGACAAAAACATCTTTGTGCAGTTGAAATGTGGAAAACCAACACTTATTCCTACACCATCTCAGATTTTATTCTGGACTACCCCAACTAGTGCTGCTTTAGCCTTGACTTTGTGAGATGTTTAAATCATTGATAGTGTTATCATGTACGACCACCATCTGCTCGCCTCTCCTCTTTCACCTCTACATCACATGCTTCTGTTCCCTTTTTTTAAGCCTGTTTTTTCTTTACCCCACCACAGAATCTACTGATCAATTTTTTTTTGTATTCAAGCCAAGAGTTGGGCTAGTCTGACCACCTTTCTATCTCTCCATCTGCCTGTCTGCCCCATGCCCCTCTTTTGGCAGGTAATATATGCATTATAATTAGTGTTTGCAGATTGGCCCATCCTCTAATCCAAAGGAAAGCGCTAGCTTTTTTTCCACTTTTTTCGAAGATAGACTTGGCATCTGTAATATGGCGTAGAATCAAAACTGTGCCGTCTGTGACTCTGGCCAGATTTTGCTATTTAGAAAATATGCCCAAACCATTTTTGATGCCTAAAAGACTTTCTCATTTATCTTCATCAAACAGATTCAACTTCCCATGCCCAGTAGTTGATAGTATATGCGTATTGCAGCAGAGTTGTGAATTGGGTAATGATGATCAAGTGGAGGAGTCTGTCAAAGTTTGCCCTGAATAATCCTTTAATACCCTTTCACTTGTTTCAGAGATGAAAGAAGGTATGAAGTGTGGACAAGAATCTTTATATTGGCACTCTTTTTCATTAGATTCATTCCAATTGTAATGTTTTGCAACATAGTCTATCAAGTAACCTACTCCTACTTACATTTAAGATACGATAATGTACTCCCTTTGTTGAAGTTTAGGGATATGTTATTCAGGGCCACAGTTTTTTCCTGTTTATTTAAGAGATGCCAAACATGACGTTGACCTTAAAATCACAGGTTGCTGAAGAATAGGCAATATAGAAAAACCCGTGTTTGCTTAATTTCATTTTTTATGTTGCTCTTACTTTCAGATTTATTTATTTTTAGCAATGATAATGATAATTGCAAGTAACAATGAATACATCACAAAAATTGCAAGTAGTTTAATGCTCCAATATACAGGAATGTGTGAGTATGTTTAATCACAATGTAGGATGTTAGGATTGTCTATTATTTGCAAATATGAGGGAACACATAAAGACACTTAAAAAAGGACACAGCTCTTTCTACATACTTGTGCATATGGATAAGTAGGACAAGGATCTGACGTTTGAAAAAAGGTTTCTTTGGAAAACATGTGTGCTGTTGGAGTACACAGTAAGTGTGTGTGATGTGCATCAATTCTCTAATCAGCTCATGTGCGAGCAGATCAATGGAGAGTTGTTATCTAGAGATTAACCCTGTCAGTGTTCTATCGGTCTAATCAGAGAGAATCCTCTCTTTTGCTTTTGTTACTCAGTGTCTCTGTCAGTGCCTTTAGTTGTGTCTCCTGGGACCAGCCACAAACGTATACCTTTTTCATTAAAAAAGTGATATTTTAAACTATAGACTGTCCTCCTCCTTTTATTCCATGCCCTCACCATTGCATCTCTGAGCACATGCAGGTCATACGTTGCACAGCTCCTGCAATTTTCTTTTGTAAATAAAAAAAATATATATATATATTCATTTCCCCCCAGTTCTTCCCTGCATCAAAATGTTCCTTTTCTATGTATAAAAATAGGCAGCTACCCTGATAGTTAGGATTAGAGTGGAGCACAAAGTCAGCCAAAAGGAGAGTGACCAGACACACAACCCTGAATCCAAACCGCCTCACTGCTCAGATGAAAATAATTAGTAGAGAAAGGAAGGGTTGGGGGGCTATGGGGTCCGTCGCAGAAGGTGGGATTTTCTTTGGCAGCGCATTCAGACTATAACACATACGCATCCATACTTTGTCAATGAACAGAAGGTTAGCTGGCAGCTTTTAAAGACTAAAGGAAAACAGCAGAGACATTTCTGTTGGCTGGAACTGTTTGGGCCACATGCAAAAAAATCAAAAAACAGGCACAGACATGGACACGCACACTAATATGTGCATATGCTCTTTTGAAATATGGAGCTTCATTTCCCAGCTGTCATCTCAGCCACTACCATGTTAGCTGACGAGGTGAGTTTAGGATGAATCACCAAAGGGATTCAAATACCTCAGTAGAACTTTGTAGTTCTATTTCTTTGCTAAGCTTTCCTAGCAGTCACAACTCTACCAGAGCTGGGTCTCTTGGCTGCTGCATGTAAACAATTGCTCTTTAAAGTACACAGAAAGATTTTAAGGTTTTCTCACATTTCATTGACATTATTTGAAAACGTAATATGTTGCCCCTATCCTCTCTGATCATGGTTGTTATTAATGTGTGCAAGAATGTGTGCCTGCACTTGGCCGGGTCAAGTCTGTCAAGTGCTCTGTTGTCCCCTTGAGGTGACATAAAATATATGATCTACCAAAATAAAATGAGTCACAGAACAGCAATGGCAGCAACGGAAAAGTAAGAGTGCAAATGTTCCACTTTATTTTGTTCTGGTGCTGGTATACCTAGTGTTTCGATTCATTTTAGGCAGTCTTATTATGCACATTGGATCTGTTTGTGTAATTACAATAAACAAATAGTCCCGATGGAGAGTTTTGTTTCTGGAACACAACTATAATTGTAGTCATAGCTTTTCAAAGGTGTTTAAATTCCTTGAAAATGTTCATGTTTAGTTACATTAAAGCCGCGTTTTAATGTATTCAAGCTGGATTTTACAACAATACTCACACATATTAAGCCTCTAAGAGTCAACATGTTGTAGTTTGTTGGCTTCAAATACAGCTATGTGTCTTCTGGGTTATGTCTTGAACTGCTTTGCATTTCTCAAGATACGTTCTGAAGCTATAGAATCTCTGCCCATTTTGATTCAGAGCATCTGTGAAGAGCATTTGCCAAGAACTGGAACTTACTCTCAGGTGGATTTAGGTCCTGACTCTGACTAGTCTTTTCAGACAGTTAGAGGAAGAACATCAATTTCTTCAACTTGCTTTTTTTGAGCTCTATCCATTTTCCATTCAACCCAGACCATCTTTTTTTTAGCTACTGCAGGAAATAACATCGTCATGAAATGATGGTTCTAGGTGTAACACAAAAAATGAGGCAGACAGGATATGTGTACCATTTGCAGTTTCGACCAAAAATGTTACATTTAATCTTCAAAGTTCCTTGTTTTGCCCACTGTGCTGCATTTGGCACACAGGAAATGCTTCTAATGATTTCTGTATTTCTTATCTGGTTGTTCAGCAGAATTTCTTACTGACGATTGTTTTTCTCTTCCCTAACACAAATCAATAGTTTTTGGCCTGTTTGGTCATAATTTGAATGTTATATTTTAACAAACAATTGGATCACCACCAACTCCTTTGCCTTTTTTTGTGAACTGATAGAGAAGTAAAGTTAAGGAAAGAAAAGACAAGATGGAGCCAAAACATCTTCAATCACTGGTGCGGTAACTGCTTTATTCCACTTCTAACCTGATCACCTACACTATTAAGATTACGAATGCAACATGCAGTCCAACTTGCCATCATTCCTCCCACGCCACAAAAACTCAGGTTCAGTCCCTGGTGGCAGCGTTTCTTGCTTCTGGCTTTCGTGCTCTTTCGAGCGTAATTAGTAAAGTGAGATGCTCAAAGCCACAAAGGAGTATTTCTTTTTTTATTTCTTTTTTTACTAATGGCCTCCTCTCGTATAGGCATTCATGTGTGGTTTAACTGCCTCCAGGTGAAGCTTCTGCTTGAAAGATGAAGTTACTTACCATCTCTCTTTCATTACAGCTATTTTCAGACACTCAGAGGGGGCAAGCTGCAGCCAAACTGCATTTAAAGAAGGAAGTAATCTTGCATGACTATTAATAAATGCATTCAAAAATGCATTATTATTGAAATATGTTAAAAAGTGCATGAATCTTACGTATTTTTGCTAGTGTATAATTCAATGTAGTGATTCAGGCAAATAGACACCAAACCAAACCAAATATGGTGCGCATAAAAATGAACCTACCTATCAAAACTATCAAATTCACAAGAAATAATCTCTTAATTATTTCCTCTGCTGGTGATAAATATGTATATTATATGAGTTTTATGTTCTGAAATTAATTTCCGATGGTTGTAAAAAATTTTAAATATATTTAAATTTTTGAGCTGCACTTCTAGCTCCTTTCTTTTGAGAGCTTCATTTAACTTAAAAAGTATTTAGCTAAGGCACCACATCCCCATTTTACATTTTCTCTTTTTATGCTCTGGTGCGCTAATGACTAATTTATGGTTTCCATACATGAATGGTCATGGAGACACTGAACACTGTACAGATGCGTGGCAGATTCAAATTATCTACATTAACCAAAGAAGTGCCTGCATTGCTTCTTTAATTTGCATGCTTCATGTCTACATGCTCAGCCCTCAGACATATGGATCCATATGCTACCATCATTTACTCATTTGGATTTTTCACCTGAAGAGCAATGCAGACTGGGATGAGTGAATTCAGGGATGCTGGAATAAATGGATGGATTGATTGATTATGAATTTATGACTGCTTCTGGATTTTAGTTCTGAAGGGAAGAAATCCTTTTTCTTTCTGAAAAATGCAGTAGTAACTCTGAAACGTTTAGTAAATATTACCCAAACATTTCTAAAGAATACATTTGGTGCTCTGAGTGAATTTGGTGTGTCTGCAGTCTTGCTGCCTAATAGTGAAATGCTCCTTACAGAACCGCTTTATATTTTCACCTCTCTGACTGCGGACAGACTTTGTGTTCTTGAACATTGTGAAATGCTTGCCAGATATCCTGGTTACCACCTCTCTCCTGTGTGTAGACAGCTGCCATTACGCAAATATGAATATATGAAATCACGGTTACCAGATTGATGCTCATCAATCCTCCCAGGGATTCCTACATCATCCTAAATGTGTCTCTGACCTTCTGTGCTCTCATCATTGCTTGTTAAAACAATTAAAGGAGATGTGTGTCAGATTTATAGCTCGCGTTCATGTGTATTTGGGTTTGCTCTTGTATACGTGTGCGTTTTATTCTGAACAGATGTGCGCATCTGCCACTGCAGCTAAGGCTAGTAATACATGTCTAAAGGTGTTTTGTATGTTTACTGCAGCAGCTGTTGTTATTTGCTGCACTCTGATTATATGCAACTTGTCTTTCCAACATGTTTTTAAACATACATTTGTCTATGTTTAATTGGTGTTGTCATGATTTTCTCTTACCTTTAGAAAGGGTTTCTAGAATAGGTCCTTCAGATTATTTTCAGATATTTAAGCTGTATTTTAAAAACTACATAAAAGGCTAAATAAATGTAAAGAATAAATAGATTACATGATAATGCTGTAAATGACCTCAAACATTTTACTTATTTTTTTTAGGTTACAATAAAACATATGTTGATTTTATTGCCAGAGCAACAAAAAAAAACAAAAAAAACGTGTGTGATGATGAAGTAGAGGGAAGACTATGCATTCTTTTTTCCATTTTTCATCCAAATAAAAATCTAGAAAGTATTTGCTCTCTTATTCAACTTTCTGATCTCTTGATAAAATCTACAGAAACCTGTTTCCAGTTATCTAAGTAAAACATACTTTGATGCTGTGCTCTATATATCGGGCTTCGATTGCAGAAAGTAATGGTTAACCGTATATTTTGCCCATATTTGTCACAAGACGTGTAAGGAACTCATTTAAAGTGAGCCAAAAAATAAGATCCAAATTATTTTTTTCTTTTCTTCTTTGCCCTACAAGCAAAAATACTTTTTTTTTAAAGAAAACAAACTGTACAAATCACTTTGAAAACTGTATCTACACAATAAAATTGAATTTGTAGCAATATCCTTTGGGAATATCTTTAATCAGCCGGGCAAGTTTGCAGGAAGACAGATAGGGCTAATAAGCTCTATTCATCAGGGCAATGCTGGAAGAAAACATGTTAGTAGATGGAAAAGTCTTGAGACTGACCTGGTGATTTACATTAAACCAAGACAATAACACTAAATTAGAGCTACATTGGAAAGATTAGGTCGAAACATTTTTATTTAATCGATAGCCTATACAGGGTCATGGCCTGAATCCAAATGAGAACCTGTGGGAATAATTGACAAAACTTGTGTACGGGTGTCAAACAAGTAAGATTAAACATAATATAGAATAATGTGCTAAAGTCATCCTTAACTATTCAAAGCAATGCAAGTCAGTATGGGTATATTAAACATTTCAACTGATTTTTGTAACAATCAATCAAAGCAAATATAAGATTATCAACACAAAATGCAACATTGTGTCTTTTATGGTAATTGCCTTAAAACACATTTTTATTTTTCAGTGCCGGATATGTCTGGCACTTGTACACATTTCCTTTTCCAGGATATTTGGTAAGCTGCTGTGTCCTTCCAGACCACCAGAGTGCGCTGCAAGGTGTAATCGTTTGTTTCGCCTAAGGTTCCCATTAATAATGAGTTTTTATTACTTGAATGACTAATTGATGCAGATCAGCTCTTCCAGGTACTGTGTTTGTTTTCCAGCAGCTACTCTCGTAAAGTGAACGCTGCAGGAGTCACCGCATGGCTCCAACGAGTAGGTCAGCACTCAGGAGGAAAAATATCCTGTAATTGGTTAAGATTTGCTGCCGTCAGGTGAGGCATGCCTATTTTTTATCGTATCCTTTGTGATAAATGGAGACAATAAACAAGATCTTTGGCTCTAATGGGCAGTTGCCTGCTGCTGCCGTGTTTCAGTGTGGCCTGTTTGGCCCAAGCAGACACAGACAAGAGCAGAGTTTCCCTCATTCATCATTGCAACTTTCACAGACATATAAGCAGAGGGATCAGGCAGCGGAAAGAAGTGCGTGTGGTGACCAGGGATCTGGTGGGCATATAATTAATGACCTCATCCTGCTCCTCCGGCTGTCCAAGAAATACACACACAAGAGCAGCAAGCAAAGGCCTCAAATGAGGGGAAAGGAAACACATCAGAGAAAAAAGGGGTGGAGGGGGGGTGATATACTAAAAAAAGAGGGAGCACATGTTAAAAGCTGAGCTTGATTAATAATCACAAGTAGTGTCAGTAACTGAGTGGCCTTCCCATTGTTCCTAATGTCAACTTGAGGGGCAATTAGGAGGAATTTACCATCCATGTTCCCACTTACAATACACCACCCACCTGTGTTCCTTTTTGTTTTATGAACTTTTTTAAGTGCTGGTTCTGTTCCAGCGTCAAAAAACAACAATATAGTAAAAATATTCCTCTCACTTTTTGTCGCACACAAATGTTTTGGACTGAAATATTTTTAACATAAGAGAATGATAAGCAAATAGAAATTGATTTTTATTAATTTTTTTCCAGTCATGATAAAGTGCAGAGTAAGGTACAGGAATACAATGTTTGCCCAAACAACTGTGAAGAAAGAAAAATACAAATTATAGTTACATTCTATAAACATTTTTTTTTTATATTGGGCAAGGATGACATAAAATAAATTGAAAAACAGTTCTTAAAGGTTGTTTAGCCAATGTAGAAAAAGATTGTTGCACCTAAATTATAAACTGCTTAGGTCACATCTTGGCATTAAAAACTTTTCGCCTGGCAAGCTCGTGAATGCCATTTTGCTTTCTTTTGCTTATTGTTGACCTGTTAAGGCAGCTTACATGTGGCAGGTCTGCAGGGTTTACATGTTTTTTTTTGGAGGGGTGGGGTGGGGGTGGGGGTTCCCCTTCCGGATGAGACACTCTCTGAAAGATGTTTTCCCCATTTGTGGATAATGTCTTTCAGTGTGGTTTGCTGATGTTCCAAAGACTCTGAAATGGCTTTGTAACGATCTCCAGACTGTTAAATCTTTTTTTTCCTTCAGTTATTAGGTTTAGGCTTCGACTACTTTGGGGGTTTCCATCTGTTTTTCTTTGCTTTGATTTTTTTCCGCGGGGGCATACACTTTTTTCAAAACACTGTAAATATTTGGTAAATATCAAGACATACGATTCTAACAGACACTGCCTGCTTTTCTGGTGTTGTAGACAAAAAGGTGCAGAAAACACAAACACATAAGGAGGATGGTGGAGTGATTGGTCTATCTACCAGACAGGGACTGACTCCTCAGGGAGTCCGTCCACCAGCCCTCCCAAACTCAATACAGTTCGAAATCCTACATTATTCAATCCATTTTCCCTATAGGATAGAGAGACAGAAATGAGACCAAAGCGATGGCTTGGAATATGCAGTGTAGTGGCAAACTGTCAGTTCCAATAAAATAAAATAAAGAAAACTCCATGTAAAAGCAAAAAATAATGGCCTGAGGTAGTGTCAGGAGGCAGAGATGTGCTCCTCAAATTACCGCTCCCTTTCCTTTGAATGCCAGAGGCTCTCTCTTGCTGTCTCATCCCTTCCTCAGCAAGTCAACAAAGACAATAAGCCCTCAGCAGGTTCAGCCTCTTTTTTTGTGGCAGCTGAGGAGCTGCCGCACCTGTCCGAGGTGTGGGGCCCATCTGTACAGTAACAAGGAGATTACTCTCCTGCCTGAAGCAGGAGGTGGAGCAATAACAGCCTGACTTGGGTTACTGCACCCCGGGGAGAGAGTGCGCACGTGTGTTACTGGTTAGAGTGAGTAGTTCATGTTGGCTCGCTCAAAGATGGAGGAAATGCCAGTCTGCTTGTGTGTCCTCTTATTTTGTGCTTCTTTGTGTTTGTGTCCATGTTCTACAGGCAAGCTCATAGTGATTCATTGTCTGTAAAAGAGAGAGAAATCATTTCTAACTTTATAGGGAGGAATAATAGACAGCTACATGCGGCTTGGAGGAGAGTACTAGACAAACAGCTTGAAAATGACAACGATTCAACATATGTGGAAACAACAAAGGAGGAACAAAATTAATGTATTTAAATAAAAATTAAGCTGAAACAAGCTGAAAAAAAAGTGGATGACTTGATTCTCAAATAACCTTACTGGCTTACGACTTAGCTTTTTATAGGTCATCCAGTCCAAAGTAATCAAACCCAAATTTGTAAACAATAACAAATAATAAATAAATCTCATATGATATTAAAGTCCCAGTATCCCAGTAATTCCACTGACAGCAGCACAGTGTATAAATTATTTCCTACCATGATCTTGTCTATAGAATTTTGTTATGTAACAAAAACATCAACTATTCATGGCTAACATTGCCACAACTCATAGTCTCTGTAAGTAAGCTCTTTGCACTTTATCGTAATACCTAGAAATTTGGTAGACTTGCAGACATTAAGGTCTTTAAAATGTTGTAAATAGTTAAATTTGTGTTAGAAACACTGTGATTCTATACTGTTTCTATTTCTGGGCATGTTGTAGGCTGGGAAGCCTCCTCAGCACTATGTAAAGTGGGCTAGGTTTACTGGGGCAGAAAATGCTGGATCGTGACTCAATCCAGTGCCTCCAACACAACCAGCCTAGAAAATATGCCTCTGTCGCATTCTGTGTTCCCAGTACCTTCCCAACATGCACTTATTCTACTGTCAGAGGCTTGAGCAGCATAGGGAAGATAAAGTTTCAGAAACATCACTTGTATGTAAATGTATCTTTTTAGATTCAAAGTTTCTCATTATGTTCTTCAACTGTTTAAGCTAACAATTATTTTTTTCTGTAAAATTGTTAAAAATCCATTACGATACAGTTTTTCACCTATTTTGTGGAAGAAGATTTACGCTCTCAAAAAAAAGGTTCAGTGTTTAAATTTCTTGTTTCATATAATGCAATTAATCAAATTTGTTTTGGACACATCCATCGGGTATTACAGGAGCTGTTTAATAAAAACAAGACCCATTCCAAAAAAAGAGCCAGTTCACATTAAACTGACTGCAGGTACAATAATAAGTAGGTGACAAATAGTTTCCATGCCTTTATTTGAGCTGGCAATTTATTTTAGTCTGCAATGTGACCAAGCTTGTTCGTTATCAGGGTATGCATCTGCTTTGGCGTTTATTACTGTACCCTAACAAGCTGACGAGACAAACCCTCCATCCATCAGTTATCCCACAATCATTAGATTTCAGCAGAACACAAACAAGAAAAGTAAAAGGTAGTATTTTCAATAAAACAGAGATTTGTCTGTTTTGTTCTTGACAGTGAGATATGTGCTGTTTATTTTTTGTATTTTCTCTTTTTTCACAAGTTCTTATTGATGTTTGCATCCTGTACAGCTGCAGTGAAATGTTTGAGTCATATTTGAGAACTTGGCAGGATTTCAGAAAGAATTTGGAAACAATAAAGCACATGGAAGCAGTGTGTAAAAAGAGCTAGCACAGATTTCAATGGGATTTAAATGCCTCCAAATTAATGTGGAAATCTAATTTAAAAGTCTTATGATGTCATTAGTTAACATGCGAAGAAAGGAAAAGAATTAGCCATTTATGTTTCCAGTTCATCTTTAATACGATAATATATAGCGATATCTAGCAGTGGTAATCCATCGTTAGCCATAACAACATGGTTTTGTTTACACGATGTCTATTTTCTAATAAACATAAAGTTTTTCAAACAGAGAGCGGATAAGTGTCTGTAAATCGCAAGGTGACCTTCACTGCAGGAACATAAAATGAAAGATCCACCTGTGTCTTTCTCTCCAGACAGCTTTAAAAACAACAGTCACGCATGCACCAGATGACACGCACAGAAAAATGCACAGAGCCATTCACAAGTAATCAAGATGGACATATTTGGGATAACGGGGTGACACAGCAAGTGTTCAAATTTCAAAGAGCACACCAGGGAATGACTAACAGAATGTTTTTTTTTCCTCTGCATTTGCTGTTGTACAACCTGTTAGGGAAAGGAAGATTGTAAAATCATGTAAAAACAAGACTATAGATAATAAACAACTAACAATAGTAGAGCAGATTTCTATCTTCAATGTCAAAAATCTCTTATCTAAGATCAAGTTTATAGTGTTTTGCCCAATTGGTCTTTAAAGCCATTCTAGGTCAAATTTGCAAGTGTAGCATCTTTAGCATGTCCATTTCCCTTCTGAACACCGGCGGTAAACCTTTTCACAGTTAGTTGTGAACAGATGCTTAATAGGATTTATCAACATGTCTTGAGTAGATACAGTCTCCAAGCACCTGTGCGTGTGCGTGCATGCGTGCGTGCTTGCAAGCACTTGGAGCACCTCCAAGAACATGATTAACACACTTCGCTACTTTCCACACCAGGTGGGCACCATTAATCAGACTCTCACAGATCTCTGCTCCGCTCTCTTGTTGAAAATTGCATTTAAGGGGGCAAAGTGTTCTCAGAGCTTTTAGTATGAATAAAAAATCAAAGAGGCTTCTACGGGCTATGACACAGTGGAGATGGACTGCAAGAACTGCTGTGGTAGTCATAATGGTAGCCAAGTTCTCAGACCTGTTTGGATTACCAGGACAGTCAGCATTCAGGAGGAAAATGGCAATGATGAAAAATGGAAATACATCTCAGGTCTTGACTTCTTCAGCATGAATCATCCTAGGGTGCTGAATCCAGTAAGATCATTTTAAGCTAATGCAAGTTTTCATTTGAGCAGCTGTCACATACAAGGGAGTTTCATGTTTGTTTATCTATGTACAATACTTTTGAGATGATAATCAAGTGTTGCACGGATTCCTGATAATATACATTAACCTGTACAGAATGCGTCTTTAAAGCAATTACCAATTTTAAATCATAACAGTCATTTTTCACACATATATTTTACTGTTAGGTTTGAGGATTTATTGTGTCAGACCGACACAGAGTAGGAAAATTTGTACTCATGGTTAAAAACAGTGTACAGTTGTATTTAAAATCTTATATTTTGATACATAGCACATCACCACCAACATTTCAGCCACAGTGTGAAAAATATGGGATGGCCGCATCATGCCGTGTAGAGACCTCTCGCCACATAGCTCACACATTGGAGAGAAAAACACTGAGAGAAAACAGAACATTACCAAGTGAAATATCTGCAACTAAGGCTATTTGGATATTAGAAAAAGAAAATATACAGGAATAGTTGCCAGATTGTACTTCAGTGGCCCAAACCTATAGCAAAGTAGCTACAGAAATAGCTCAGGAAAACCTAACATTTAGGATGAGGTGTAAAAAAGGTTAAGCCAGGAAGGTTGCAATTTTTGTTGGTGACAAAAGTTCATCTCATTGACTGTTTTCCTTATATTTCCCAACCTTTCAGTACTTTTAACTCATTCTTAAGTTCACTAATATACAGTTGTACAGCTGCAGCTTGAGCAGTTTGCATTCATCGCCTTCTAAAATAATCAGTCACAGTAATTTATTCTTTCCACTTGTTTCCCCTATCATCAAATAAACTCCCTGGATTACAGACATAAATCTAGGTTAGCCCTCATTGCTCAAAGACACAAGACACGCTGTCCTATGCTGGAGCTCTGTTGGGGGTTAATATCATCACTACTGATGAATGCCGGTTTGGATAAGCTACCTGCAGCTCTCAGTTCACCGCTCTGCTTTCGAGAGCCGCAAGCTGTCCAATGTACACGTCTTAGTGGCCATATACTGTCCCTCTATGCAATGCAAAAAAAGGTATTAATAATGCATGAGTAACAGACACATGAGAATTAGAGGGATATTTCTCAGTTGTTAATGGTTGGTCGTTACATATTCACAGCAGGCAGCATTAGGAGCAACATAAGGAAGATAGGAAAGTGTCATGATGGCAACTGATGGATGTACTCTCTTTTAACCCTAAATCGTGTGTACATGTGTGTCCTAAAGGCTGCAATGAATCATGTCTCAGCAAAAACTTCTGATAAACCCTGTCGCTCTGGGCTCACAAGAACTGATCTGAGCACTGACCCAAGAGCTGTAAGGGGTGGGAGAGCAAAGGTCATGGCCAGATATGGTGTCTGCAGCTATGGAAACGAACAACAACAGGAATAAGATTAAGATGGAAGTCTGAAAGAGGGATGGGGGGTTGTTGGCACTCTGAACCAAGAACCAGAGAACTTTGATTTTTGTTAGCTGCTCAAATCCCTTTTCTGATTTCCCCTCAGCACCCTCAATTTCTGGTATTTCACATGCATGTAAATACAATCCATCAGTTCCTCCCTCCTTACACTCATATCCTGTTTTCTACTTCAGCCCAGCTTGAATTCAGTTAGTCTGTGTCTTTCTCTTTGTATCTCATGGTAGCGGAGTGGGGGAGAGGGGGGGTAACATTCCACTAGCACTTTACAGAAAAACAAAAACAAGCTCTCTCTATGGATGTCCGGTCAACATCCTTCATGCCCCTGCTTCCTTCTTCTTTTCCTTCTCCTTTTTTTTCCTCTCATCCTGTCATTTATCCAAAGCCTCTTGGTGGTGCACCTTCATATTCTCCGGCTACCGTCCTTCTTCCCATTGGTTCCCCTACCCTGCATGCCCTATCAACTACCCCTGCCCTACCTCTCCCTATTACTGTTACATAAGCTTCCAGTCATATATTCAGGCCGTATTGCTTTTGTTCGCCCTGTATTACTGTGTTTATGGGAGTCCCAGCAACCATGGCCAAGCCTTAATGAGCCTGTCACAAAGGCCCATTGATGAGGGGCCCAGTGTTAAAAAGGATGACCCCAGCCAAGAGAGCCCAGAACTGTGCATCAGCTGCCTCAGGCTCCCCTCAAAACAAAGAAGTTCACTGTGGACAGAGACCGGAAAAAGGCAAAGGGACATGAAGGACACAGATAGAAGGAAAGAAGGGTGGGTATAACAGTGCAAGCAAGTCAAAAAATGTAAGACTAAAAGAAAAAACCTAATTAGACACGTGACTTCTGGTAGTTTGTGTGCAGAGTAATACTTTCCCGTTTTTTATGCTCCTCCACCAGTCTTGTTCCACTGTGCCTCCTAACAGGAACAGAGAGAACATACTTCTGTCTGACAGGGACGTTTCTTCATCTCACCCATTGATGACTATTTAGGTTTAGAAGTTAAAGGAGTAATTTGGGCCGTATCGCATGCTGATCGTTAGTTAGTCAGGTTTTTCAGAAAGCAGATCAAACATCCCAACGGGACACTCCAATTTATTATCAGAAAGCTTTGGAGCACTGAGTGAAACACAGCCAGGTTTTGGAGCCAAGATTTGAGTAGACAGACATGTTTCACTGATCGAATTTGGATTGGAGCCGCTGAATTTGGGAATCCATCCTGGAATAAAGAAGCAAAGCAGAATCGCTAAGCTGACATTGCGAAATTTTGGATTTTATGACTGAAATGCTTCAATATTTTCAAGACTCATTTCAAGATAAACTGTATTTATATAACAAAAGTAAAGTTGGTGAAGTACTAAGGAACTTTAGAGTCAGAGTTTAAAGGAGAGCTTTTTCTAACATTGTATTTGCTTTTGGGACTTACTTAAACAATTGCAAGATGACTCTAGCGGCTCGCCTTGAAGACCTAGAAGTGACCCTGGAACACATGCTATTGGATGTTTTTGTAAGTTAACTCTCATTTCCTTTCAACCTCTTTTTAATGTTGTTTTTTCTATTATTTAATAAAAAGGCTAAACTTAGTTTAAATTTGCTACCATAGCTTTCTCTTTTATCTGTACTTCATGTGGATAAACTCTCCAACTCCTGATTGTGTCTAGAGACCAGAGGCCAACATATGTTCGTGCCTAATCCAAATGTTTCCTCAATAATTGGCACAGAATAAAAAAAAAACGGATGATTAAACATGCAACTCTGTGCTCAAGAAAGAGATCTGGGGAAGAACCAGCCATCCAACCTGGACTAAGTGTCCTAATATACATATGACTCAGCACAGGATTAGTCCTGTAAGTTTAAACTTTGCAATTATGAAACTATTGGAGGGTACTTGAAAAATATGAATATGCAAAATTGTTCTGTACCTGGTTGTTTCTAGAAAAACGTGGGCACACCGATGCATCTTTGCACCAATGCATACCCAGAAACATATGTTTGTGGAGGCGTGCATGACTTACCTCCGCTCAGGCACATTGGAGGGCTTGGTAACGGCAAAGTCCCCGCTTGCTTTGATGTACCCGGCTGCTGTAATGAGTTTGGTCGTTAAGCTGCTGTTTCCCTTTAACATTGTTTACAGGGAATGGCATCTGTTGGTAGCGACCGTAATCTACCCTTATTCCTCAGATATACTGAGCCTCTGGTGTGCATTAGCAAAGCTCACAATCCTCTGCTGCAGGGGGTTGAAATGTCAGTTATATACGCAGAAATGTAATGCAACAATCCATAGCTACCTGTTTTGGACATTTTGTTACATTTAACAGTTGATTTACAGCTGAGGCGATACAGATTATCGTTTACGGTTCACAACATGATTTGGATTATTTCTGCCTTCTTGTGACATGGATGGAAAGGAAAATGACTTCCTTCCTCAGCTTTTCATCTCCACTAGATAGACTGTTTATTTATTTGTTTGTTTAATTGTTGTAAAGGGTGGAAAATAGGGTTAACTGCCCAATTTGCATACTTAAATTAGAAATATTCTAATTTCACGTGACCTTTCCAGTCTGGTGAATGAACATGTGCGCATATGACAGACACACACACACACACATACACGCATACACATAAACACACGCACACAAAGCATGAAGAGATTAGCTCATTTTAGTGAACCATAAAATTAAGGCACAGAAAATTAACAACCATTAAGGGAGGGCTTACCAGTAGACCATTTCGTGGTGCAGACATCTAAATTTCATGAAAATGTTTAAATTCTGAGGAGTTGCAAGGCAAAATTACCCAAACCCCAATATGTAATGTACATACAGGAAAAGAAAATATCTGTGTAGAGTACATGTGACTCTAACTGTGTGAGACCTAGGAAGATCACGGGTCATTAGAATAATGACAGCAATTTTCTATCCTCTAGCGGAGAGGAACCCCTTGTGCCCTATATCTCTGCTACTGCTGCTCATTTGTTCAGCTCAGCAGCAGCGGTATATGGCTATATCCGAAGAAGCTATTTTCATTAGCACGCCAGTGCATATCAATGATTCAGGAGAGTTGAGGGGATCAGAGGAAACGAACTTCCTTTGCAGACCGCTTTACCGATGTGTTGTCTGAATTTGGATAAAATCCATTGTGATCTCCCACTTCACCAGGGAAACACTTACGATGATAAAATCCATTATCTGTGACATGAATAAACAATGTTTAATTATATTTGGTGTTATTAATCAATCAGTCTCAACATCTATTAGAAAAACAAAATGTGTGACCTTAAAATTAGCAAATGCCTTTTTTTTGCCTCAAAATGGAATTGTTTTTATGGAAAGAAGAAAGGCAATATACATGGAATAAAACTATATTTGTTTTATCCATGGGCAGGGGAAGGATATTTTGACGAGACACAGAGAGAAGAAGCTTTTTGGGGGGGGGTTTTTGTAGTTGAAAGGTCAAATTTGTAGTGTTCATGTGCTCTGTACAGTAAAGTTGAAATGAACTGACATGTTTCAAAGAGCATTACTCACCAAATGACACGAAGGCCTCCTTTGACTTGAATGAAATAATGGCAGGATCTTTCTGCACTGATTGGAACATTTGCGATAAAATGCCAGTAGGTGACATCATCTAACCCACTGGCAAAGATGCTTTGTGTTGTGTTACTGATCTGTAACATACCTACATACCTCACGATCTTGCGCAAATACTGGCAGTCACATCGGGAAATGAAGCAGCTCGATTAAAGATGCCTTCTTTCCGTATGTAGTTTAATTGACCCAGTGATACATTGACTCCCAGTCATCTCCTTGTACATCTCCTCAGAGATGAAAACCTGCGGGGGATTCTGAACACCGCTTTCCTCTCCTGTCCCCATCCCCCTGCTCTACTCTAGAAGAATAAGACCTCAGCTGGATGGGATTGTTGCCATCACAGCTGTACTGCTCTGCTCTTTGCCTCACTGTTGCCTTATTTTCAGCCTCCGTTTATTTCTCTGTGAGAGATCGTATTTTATGAGTCAGTGGTGTTAGAGTGCCTTCGGTATGTCAGACGGATTTACTGTGGAGTTCTGAGCTTGGCTTCACAAGCCAGATGTGTAAAGCACTTAATTATTCTGATTTAACCAAGCCGCTTTTTGTGTGGTGTAGTGGCTATTGACTTTGGGACTTGTGTAGGAAAATTAGGTTATGTAACAGATTTGTTCTGCCAGTGGCTAGTGCACTAGCCTTCTGCTGACTAGCTATTTCTTTTTCGAGCATCTGGCAGTCATTAATGTATTTATTGTATAAAAATGTATTTTGCTGGCATGTTTCAAATGCTGTATTTTAACTGAATAAATTATTTTTTTTGTTTTTCTGGAAAGACTATCTTAGAGACTTATACCAGTAACCCACTTATTAAAATAAGAAAGACAATAGACACGTAATGCCTACAAAAAAAACAAATCAAAAAACTGTCAGCCAATTCGCTCTTATTTACGTTGCAACCAGTAAAACGACTAAATCAAAAACCTGAAACAGCTAGGGCCATGCAATACTGGAATAGGAACCAAATATCTGTAAATCAACAATGCAGAGGTACAGCAAACATACAGGAGTACAAAGAGTGTCCAGAGATAAAATGTAAAAATTCAAATGTAGGCTTGTGCTAAAATGGGTCACCAACAATATGGAGGGAATTTAAAGTCTGTCAAAATAACCTTTTTTTAGGGATTATGTCAGATTACCTAAAGGTAAATGTAGTAAGATGTTGTGTTATAAGTATGTATTTCCATTTTTATTGGCATTACAAAGTTACACAGGTTATAAAGTAAGATATAATAAAAGGTTGTCCAAATAATGAACTCCCTCTCTGAATTAAGCAGCATCAGCAACCACCCACGAATCAGATTTTATTGACTTTACAATTTCTGTAAGTGTTTACTACGTTTGGGTCAGTAATGTTAACCATTTTGTTTTTATATTGTGACACAATGCCCTGAGTTAATATTGTGACACGAAGTGAGACTGCGAGCCCTTTAAAACAGAGAACAGAGTAGTGAAAAACATTACCAGTGTCTGGTTTCTAATTCACTTCTCAGAAATACATTGCTCTGTGATTTGAAATTAATTGTGAAGTATGCTACAAAATAGGTTCAATATGTTGCCAGATTCTCAACCAAATTGTGATGGACTTAAACTATGTAAATTAGAGAGAATCAATTACTATTAATGATAATAGTGGAGGGGGAGGGCCGTTCCATCAAGTTAATCAGATTGACTGACACTGGAAGCCTGTCTCATTTACCTTACTCAGTCTTTTGTGGCTTTAGAGTCAAAAATTGAAAATAAAAAAATAACAATGGTCATCTTTATTGCTTTTTTTTATGTGCATATCCATAAACTATTTAACTAAAATCCGTCAGTCTTCAATTTATGTTTAATGTTTAATTGATGTTTAATTGTCCCAAACATGCAGGCTTTCCAGTAGAGTTGTGAATAATTCAAAAGCTATGAATTATATTTAATGGGGCACATAGCAGCCCATTTAAATATGCAGCTACAGATATAATTGAGTTCGGATTGGCCAATTGGAGTTATATATCCAAAGTTCATGGCTGCATAATTGTGGAATCTAACTCAAGGCAATATAAAGCCATATCAGAGTTATAAAGAGGGTACATTAAGGATCAAGTCATTCTGTTGTTACCAATATCTAAAATGCTTATCAGGCCTAGACACACATTTGCAGAAATATAAGCCTTGATCACACCCACACACCCGTCTCATGGCAGGTTGAACAGATGTGAGCTGTGAGCGACACAATGTGACCAGGACAACCTGTCCCACAGAGCAAGCAAATATCTAAAAAAAAATGTAATCTGTCCTAGATTTCGCAGTGAGTCACACGCATGTCCCTGCATACACAAGGCATATCTGAAACCATTTTTGTGCTTCTAAACTTCTTTCCCAGGCTTTTCTCGTGCAGACGGGGGTTCAACGATTATAATCGAAGTGGAAGCACCCCTGCGGAGAAGTCACTTTGATTGGTTCTGGCCCGATAAAACGATGGGAGTTCCCGTCTTTCGGCTCATCTTGGTCTGAGGACAACAAAACAGAGATAAAGAGGATGGATGGAGACACTCTGTGAAAATGAATTGAATTACAGTATTGGGGTGGAACTACTAAAATACAACTGTTGTATCCCTTCCCTTACCCTTGCAGTGTTGCTGTAAGACGATACTTTGCAATTTGATGAGCTTCGACATGAAAACATATAACCCCCCCTTGCCTGATTGTGATGGCCAGAGTATAACTACAGGGCAATTCCATAAACACACACACACTCACTCCCACTCAAAGACGTACGCAATCAGGAGCTGCATGAGTCAGGCAGCCGTGGGCAGAGGCAGGCTGAGTTATCAGGGTAAATTAAAGTAGAACAATGCCAGAACAGTACAATTTAGAACCACTGCTTCTTATTACAGCTACACACAATAAAACTCACAATAGAAAAAAACAAAACAACCTAGTCGGTTTGTTCCTGTCCCGTTAACACTCCTCATACTAGGGAAGTAACTACCTTGTCGTCCTTAACTGTGTATTTGTATCTGTACGATTTCTATCTAGGTTCAATCTGAGGGACGGCTTTAAGGGCAGAAGGCAAAAAATACATATATTTGCAGCTTTTGGAAGTTTTTTTAATGTATTACCATATTTATTGCTTCACTTATAATCTATGGAAAGGTATATCAAAGAAGATCTCAATGGACTTTTTGACCTTAATGTTGGCTGTGAAGTTTTTTGCCTTATCCTCTGAATTGGCAATTGGTTGCAATGGATTCTATGTGGAGGGTATAGAGGAAGAGTAGTTGAATACCCAGGCAGATGCAAACTTCTTATTTATTAAGCAACCTTTGATAAGCCCATGTTGTTGTTTTTAGTCCACTCTACAGTTATGAACTAGTATGGGTTTGTCCGGCAAATAGTATACTCATAAATACAGTGAAGATGATGGTTTTAATCTGACAAAGTGGCAAACTTTAAGTTATGAATCTTAGATTTTAATTTATTTTACACGGCATATTCATCCCCTTACTGCACATGCAAGTCAACATCTAACCATGTCGCCTCGGTATAAGATGTTTATCAATTCCCCTCTGTCAGCTGATTGACTTTAGTTAATCAGCTGACAGCAGAGTATTGATGTGCTCAGGCAAACATAGCCCACCAGTGAGTGATGATGGGAATATGACAGTAAGTCACTTGGCGCGACTGTAACTCATGACTCCAATAGCTTTAATGGACATGTAAAGAGTACAGTGATGGATACAAGGGACTGACTCAGCTGAGGAGGGGCGTGACACTCTCTGCAACTCGCTTTGACTGGAGATACCCTGAGAATGGCCAATACTACTGTAGCTGCTCTTTAGAGAGCAACATAAAGAAAATATTTTTTTTTCCTCTTAACAAATTCATTTTAGGAATCTGGCTCTGCTTTTGAGAGCAACGCGCAGGGATGCCTGTGTGTCTGTATGTGGCATATTACCCCATTGTTTCCAATAGCCTAGACGGTGCAGGGAGAGAAAGCTGGGATTTCAGAGATAATCTCCCCACCAGATGGCAAAACATCCCTTATTCCTTTTGAGGTTCCCCACGTGATTCCCTGTGAAAGGGCTAGGTATGTGGGGGAGAAATTCTGTGTGTATGTTTGTGTGTGTGTGTGTGGGGGGGTGGGTAATTTTTTGATCCAAAAATTATTATGTTGTCATGTGACAAGTGCGTATGCTAATAAGAACTATAACGTCACATTAATCCAGTGACCTGGTTAAGCCCCCATGTGAAGGAAGCGAGTTTGAGTGGGAGGGAGGGGAAGCTGTCGAAGCAGGAGAAGAGAGGGAAGGGAGACAAAGCATGCTCCCTCTCCTTCGCACACAGTCTCACACACTCATTCACCTCGTAAGCAGAGCAGGAACGGAGGAGAATGGCCAGTGTTTTTACAAGAAGGGAAACTGGAGCAGAGAGGGACTCTCAATAAGACCGGAGTTAGGAGTTCTGCACATCACACACTTTCCTTCTTGTCACACATCCCCCTCACGCGTAAAAGCTCGCGTGAAGCACGGCTGTCAGGCTGGACGGGACGGCGAGGACACCCACTTCGCACACTCACACTTATGGCCACACACCCACAGAGACACAGACTCTGGACCGTACCATGGTGGTCCAGGGAGCCGTGACACCCGGCAGAACCCGCCGGCTGATGCTGAAGCTGCCGGTGGGCACTCTCCGTAGAAACAGCGGAGAGAGGGTAAGAGGTTCATCTGCTGTGGTTTCCATCTTCAACCTTTAACTTTGTATATCTGTTTGTGTGACAGTGTTTGCCTTGGCTGCTGTTCTTGGCTAATCCAGGAAACCGTATTAGATTTGAGTTGCCGTAGGGCAAGTAAAAAGCAAAGCTTTTAATCTCTGCAATGGACAATACTTCTCAGTGTTACCTTCCTGTCAGGATGAGCCTGTCTGTGCAGCTTTCCGTCGCTGCAAATGTATTCCACTGCTGTCCTCAGACTCAAGGTTAGAGGGAACTCTCTCAGTGGGAGAGACGCCTCTGACGGTGCATTCAAACTGGCTTGAGAAATCAGATCCTCTCCTTTTGTCAACCTGAATCAGACAAACCCTGAAGTCCAGTTTGGTTTTGAGTGCTGAACACTTTATATGGTGGAAGTCAGTTTTTGTTTCTGTCGCGGAGGAGAAGCTTCAGTGTTCACGGGCTTTTTGTGTTTTTGGTGGGCGTGCTCAAAGGACCAGAGATAATACTTAAGCTTTGGAGACGGAATGTGCATTCAAGGTTGCCCTTAATGTCAGTTTCAGGAGACAGGTTGCGACGTGCCATCTCTTTTGCTCTTTAGAAAACCTGTTTACTCCAGAATAGAGCAAATTGTGAACCTGTGAGTGTGGAGAATAGAAGTTGGCAGCATTGTTAGTTTACCACCAGACATGTTCACTCCATGATGCACAGCGGCGCTCTTTCATGTTGTAAATGCACTAGTATTAGATGAATCACAGTTAAATAGAGCTTGCATCCAGGTGACGAGCGATTTGGGCTTAAGTTCTGCCAGACTGCAGGTCCTAAATGAGAAGGTGCCTGCTGGATCAAGAAGAGAAGAACAATGCCTTTTTTTCATCATCTAAGTCTCATAATTCTTTTAAATGTGACTTTGTTTATATTTGAAAGAGTCTTCTCTCCAAGCTCGTTGGTGATCTGCTGTGTTTCTCTTTGTGGTTCTTGAAGTGCCCACAAAGGATAAACTGGTGGGCACCACAGCAAACAAACTGTACATGTGATCATAAATCAAACAGCTTGAGAGTGTGGTGGATAAAAACTGCTTTTGATTTAATCAATCCAGGCTCACATATCAGCGCCTTGCCGGTTTCCGTTACAGACAAGACAAACCGTTATTTATCCTTGAGCTGTGTTGAAGTAATTCAGAATTAATATGACTTCAGATAAATTGTGCTTGTAGGAGTATGTTTGATAAATATTAAATTAAACAAATCCAAATGGAAATTCGATAGAGACTATTCTGATTGATTAACTTGATTCAATGGTTATTTTGATTTGATTCACTCTGGCCTTTGACTATAGGGTTTTCATAATGTCAGTATTTATGAAATAACCGATGCAAATGGTAGTTTAAAAATAAAAACAACACTGACTTCACTTTAACTTACACCAGTTGGTGTGCAGTTGAGTCACCGCAGACACTGAGACGCTTAGCCCCTACCCTTGTTTGCAGCCGCTAACCTAAACATGGTTGTGATGGCTGACAATAAAACAATGAGCTGCCGCAGGAAGTTGCAACCTCTTGTATGATTGCAAGTATTTGTGCGTTTGTTCCAGTAAAAAATAAATAAATACAAGCAAAAATAAATATCATTAATTGAAATGTAGAAATTATATAAAACACTTTACATAGTATGTGCCACACATTTCAACAATAACACACAAGGCTTTATGTTTTTAGGAAGATTTAAGCTGACCAGAAAAAAAGGCAACCTTCACTGGAGACTAGTCAATCACCAAAGAAAATATGAAACAGAATTACCAGAAATACAGTTAAATGAACAGGACTGTTGCTGAATACAGTTGCATTGACCAGTTCAGTGTTTACACTGTGGAGAACCATTTCAGCTGACTCTAAAGCAAATGGTTCGCTTATAATTCTCATTTTGCTAAGTAAATATGTAATAAGTAAATTATTTATTCTAAATAACTGCTACATTTTCTTTATTGGCTTCAGGCTAATTACTAATTAAATATTATTCTTTCTGTCCAGCCATCTCAGATCATGATCAGTGGGAAGTGCTACTATTGAGCTGAGTTGTAACTGACGTTCTTACTTTCTTCTGTTATTATAAATAAACTAAGTTCTGTAATGTACTGACAGAAAAATAGGTAGTATCTCTTTTCTGAGTCGCTTAAATATTTGCAATCTCATACACAGTTTGTAGCTTTTTCCTGCTCTGACTTGTCTTGTTGGATAACTTTGTTCTTTTTAATCCAGTCTTGTAAAACATTGCACTTATACAACTCCATTTTGTGGAGGATAAACAGCATTTATACATATATAAAAATATCTGTCTTAAAGCAACTGACTTGGCAGTGTGGGTGGTTGTGATGAAAACATTAACTGCAACCTTAGATCATCAAATGATCTGCGTAGTTTTTCATATCCTTGAGCATTTCTCTATAGAAATGCATGGCATTTTTCATTTTTGGATACTCCACCCTCTAGCTAAATACTTTCCTTTGACTCTAGCTTATTAACATTTATTAACTTGTTTGAACTTATTTACAACCAGATCTTCAAAATTGATTATATTTTCTGTTGTAACAAATGCCTTGTTTACCTTGTCATTTATGTAATTCAAATAAATTGCCTATTGTTTGGTTTTTGATGGATTAAAAAAGATAATTGAGATGTATCTGCACAGGCGAGTCATTTTGTTCATCACTTTAAAGGTAGTGGTGTGTCCTATCTGTACTCAAAAGTTGGATTTTAGAGTTCTCCTCTAAAAAAAAAAATACAACAAAAGAACTGGAGTTTGTTACTCCTACTGAACGAGTCAGGTGTGTTTTTGCTGTATGTGTCATCAAGAAAGTTCAGTAATAAATATGTCAGAAAAGTCAGTAAAATGTAGTCCGTTTTGCAGTTCTAAAGTATATATTTGCATTTTTATTTTATGAAACAAGGACTGCAAATATTTTGGAAAATTACTAATACATGTCGAATGAAGCATTGCCTGTGCTAAGTACCAGAAGTCCGGTTCAAATCCACTAGTGAAAACCCACTTTAAGCTGATATAAGCATATCTAATTTTTAAGGTCTAGGGTAAAAGCATTGTTTTAAAAAAAATGAATAAAACAGGCATGATTAATAGTGTAATATATTGTATTGCTGCAAATTTGCAGTTGTTGATAATACAATAAACTTAAACATCTAGGACCTGTCCTCTCTGACTTGAGGGCCGAAGCTTAGCTCTACATGTAGGAGTTAATTTCCTTCAACACCAACTTATCATCAGTTCTTACTGGGTGATCCTGACATTAAGGAATGAACCCACACAAAAGTAAACAATCTTGCTGGTAAACGTTTGCCATGCACCAATCTACTATTCTGTACTGTTGCGTAGTAATATTAAGGTTGTTCCAGTTAACATCAAAAAACAGCTATAAACCAACTAACTGTCTCTTGTAAAAGTGACTTAAATCGGGAAATATAGTGTCATCTAGCACTATTGTAAACATATGCACTTTAATGTTATATCTTTCTAAACTCTGCTAAAATGGGGGAAGCATCTGATTAGCCAAATTCACAAATTATATTTGTCTAATATAAACTAATTATAATTTCCCAGAACCTTAGTGAACAAAAGAGCCAAAAGCTGTTAGATGTAGTCTCTGGAAAACCCATATGACTGAAAAACTGTGCAGTCAGTGTTGACAGTTTAAAACAATTCCTTTTAATGAGGGTTGTTTTGTGTTCAGATTGCCTCTCAGCAGTGAGAATTAGGATTATGTTCCGCCTTTGTTATCCTGGTATCATGTTTAGCTTCTTAACTCTCTTATTTGTGAAATTAAGCTCCAAACAAAACAAACAAAGGGAAGCAGGACAGAGATTAAGTCAGTCATGTGTGTTGTTATTTGTGTTGGTTTAAATTTTAGGATGACCCGCTCTCCGTGAAAACATGTCGTTGTCAGCGCACCAAAGGTGGGAGTTCCCTCACAAACACATGTTTTTAAGGCTTCTTTGTAATAGGAATGCAAGCAGACACTGTGATTTAGAGTTACGCACCCGAAAGCTAGAGGTAGACAGGCAGGTAATAAGCAAGGAATACCAATCAATCCTTGTTACCATAAAATTTGTTTTCCACACCAATAGCAGAGAAGGTCAGAGCTGGACTCGGGCAATCTGCGGGTCAAGCTGATGTTATTGTCTTGACATTAGTCAGATTGCATCAAAGCTGTTGTAAAGTTAAAGCTCCAAAACAAGCCCCTGCATAAGTTTAGGTTTAATTTATTTATCATCCCCCTCACCCATGTGGATCAGTTTCAAGCTCTTGCCCCCGCACCTTTGCTACAGTATTGATTGCCAGGGATTTTAAAATGCCCGCAGGACTGTAGGTGAGGGCCATGGCCAGTTGGTCCAATTAAAGGCACAAAGAAAAGGGGGAGAGATTGTGTAAGAGAGAAGAGAGACAGCTCCTGAAGGTCTTGTACCACACCCTGTTTGGCATGAAAAGGGACCCCCCTTTTTTCCCCAAGGCTCAGAAGGAGGAATGTTATTAAGGCAGTGAGAGCAAAAAAAGGAGGGGGGAACTGGGATGCTGGGGACTCCCACCCGCTTTTCTTTCATCATTCTGAGGTAATGCCCCCCCCACCCCCAGCCCCCGCCAAAACCAGCCCACAGACCTTAAGGGACATGACACAGCTGCGTTCAAGTTCAAAGTAAACCCAAACGCATCATTATCAAACGTTGAGATGAACCCCCATTGGCTGCGTGTGCAGGCTGAAGGCGGTGAGCTGCGGATAATGTGTTTTCATTACAGAGACGGACAGCCATCAGGGTTGCTATGGTGAGATAGGACGCTTGTGTCTGCTGCCAAAACATCCCCAAGTCAATAGATGGAGGGATGGATGGATGTTCCCAGCTCAGCCGCTGCCACCTACATGCAGAGCTCAGAACGATCTCCTCATTATTCCGGCTTCTATGTTCACACAGAGTACAGCAGGGGATACACAAAAGAAAAAGAAAGACAGAGCTGGAATCCCCCCAAAAAAACACACAAAAAAATTGGAGAATGTGAGGGGTTGATGGGAAAGAATTTGAATTCAGTCTACCCTGAAACAGGATGTGGAGAACCCGAAATGTTCCTTAAATATCCTTGGCTCAATCTGTGCCGTTTGTTCCACAGAGATAACGTGTCTCTGTGAGAACGGAGGCCCTGTCTGTGACTCACTCACATTAAGGAGTTTATCCATAGTTGGAGTGCGTGTCAATCCCGCAGGCACTGTGTTAGAGGAATTAAAAAAAAGAGTAGGTGGGGAGGGAGGGTAAGCAGAAAAATATATGTTTTAAAGGATTGCTCAGACTCAGCTGAAGATAGGGGAGACAGCAGGAGATGTGTGTGTATGGGGCTGATGGAGTGACAAAAAGAAACAGAGTGGGGAGATGGTTGCAGTCTGTTGTTTTCCCGTGGGTGTACTGCAATAACACGGTAATCCTCTTTAATATTTATCTGCCAGGCAAAGTGTAGAAAATGATTAGCTCGTGAGGGAGTGTTTTTTGTACATCCATGCACGCATTTCTTTCTGAGTGAACCCCCTTCTGGGTGTGCTTGTGTTATATTTAAGACTGCAAAAACATAAACTAGATCATCTTCAGCACTTAGGAGGCGAACAACTTCTAATTCTTCAAAGGTTTTTATGTCGTACGGGGTGTTATTTCTCCTTCAAATTGCTCCAACCTGAAGCTTATGAGACGTATTTACCTCAAAAAGGTGACACACAGAATCCCCCCACTGTCATGCTCCTCTTCGGCTGCATTATGTCATCGATTTCCCTGCTGGCACCTCTAATGCGATCAAATTAAACGAGACTGATTGGAATTGAATTTCAGCCCCGGCTCCGTGTCACTTACAATCTTTCTTTGCTCGAGACCTAACTCAGCGTGGGCTGAGAACAAACTTGTAACAAATTACACCTGCTGAAGCCGGAGCCGCATTGTTGCGAGATAAAAGACAAGACAACTGTTCTAGTGGATGTGAGCTCCTCAGCTGATAATTGTCTTTATAGGTGACCCATTTTTCTCTGCCCCTCTTCCCCCATCTCTGACTCTCTCGCACTCCAGTATAATATGCATGAGTAAAGATCAGAGCCGGAGGAAGATTGAGAGATGGAGAGAGATGTGATGGGAAGAATAAAGACGCAAAGAGGGAGAGGGCAGCAATGGAGAAAGTAGGAGGCAGGGGGAGAATTTGGGGTTTAAACGTATCTCCTGGTTCTCCTGTGTTCTATTTGTGCCAATGGATTTAGATTTTATCATTAAAGCCATTATGCCATTGCTGAATCCTCCTATTTAATATGTTGAGTGTTTCAGCTCAATCAGCTAATTTACTAATTTTATCAAAAAGAAAAAAATACGTATTTTTTTATTCTTAATGAAAGAATTAAAAAACGTTAAAGCTTATGAATAACTATGAGTTTTAAGTGTGCCTCTAATCCGGAGAAAACAGAAAAACTAACAAAAAACAGCAATAACGCCAACAAATCAAAGTAATCTTCTAAACAGGTCTCTCATGGCACATTTAATATGATTAACTTTTGTTACAAATAGAACAAAATTCTGTCTACCACAGCATGGCTATATTAGAGCCCCAACTACTCCTTTCCATTTTGTATTTTATGGTTGTAGACCGTCAACTGACACTCTTGCTTCTGCCTTATTAAGTCACAGGGCTATTTTGACCTTTCCCAGGATTCAACGGGACACTGTAAACATGTACGATCATGGGAACAGTGCCGTGTCATGCCTAACCTCTACCCTGCCGCTCCATCAGGGCAAATATTTACACCCCATTGTAAATTGCGGTGGACTGAAGCATCTCCAGTCAAGGCCCACTTCAGCTTGGAAAATTCACACTGTAGAGTTAGTTCACATTTCTCATGGGTTTCTCAAGAACCTTAGTGGAGGTATGATAAAGGAAACTTTTAGATGGTTGAGTCAGAACAACAGTTTTGCAGCACTTTTTAACTTACTTAAAAACCTTAAAAGACCAACAACAATCAAATATTTATGCTTTATTTCACTGTTGGTGTCCTACAAGTTTAACAGTAGTAAAGGAGTAACATCACTTTTAACTGAAAAACCATAATATCAATCACAGAGTCAGGCTGGGCTTTGTAAAAGAGCAAAGAATTAGTGTTCTGTATAGTATATGTGAAAATCTCTACCGATTAAGTCTCTCCGACAATACAATAAAAAAAAGTGGTTTTCCTTTTATTTGTGTCTTTTTTTTTTATATTAGAAGTTAAAACTGCATAGAGGAGTTCCCACTGGATTACAGGACATGAGTTCTGGGTAGTTCTTATGTCTCAGTATGTCAGGCAGTTTCTAAGGCTTGTACCATTTATAATTTAGCACATATTGCTTTACCTGCACCATCACGCTAGAGTTTAAATGGACAGGGAACACATTTCAAACGTTACACAGAACTGCTGATGGCTGAGCTCAGATCGCATATCGCAGGTTTCCATTGCCTCCATGTGGCCATTGTTGCAAATTGGTATGTGTAAGCAATTATAAGGCAGGATCCACTGATAATTTCTCTCATAATAAAGTGATAAATTGTATTAGCATTCTTTTCCTCCCTAAGATAATATTGCATGATTTCACGATTTGATGGGTCAGATGAGGATACTGACTGGGAATACTGACTGAGAGGGTAAGAGCAAGTCCTTTTTTTATTTTATAAACATCCTGAATAAACTCCCTGTGCGGTTGGACGCAAAAAAAATTTTTGTGTTTGAGACCAGATGACAGTGTTTGGGTTGTTGCCTTTAATTTTCTGTATAAAGTGTAATGCTAAAATAGTCTAACATCTTGAACACTCCTTTTTGTTGCAAAAGTAGGGCTCTTCCCAAAGCAAATTATCTACTAAATCAGATGTTTCACCAGCAAGAAACTAATAACACATTCTTGGGTAGCAGGCTGCAAATCAAAACATCTTAACACATAGGAAGGCTATGTCTGTGTTGAACCAAATGGGGTCTTATCAGCTTGGACGGCGACATGTTTGGCAGCACTGAACCTACCTGATATGCATCCACCCCTAACTGCACTTCAGCCGTAATTTCTGAAGGGTTTTTAGCATGCCCTTAAAAGCAGCTGCAGTTTCCTGGTCCTCCTAAAATATGAATTCCACCAAAACTAGCCAATAAACAGAAAACATCAGGATTCCTTCAGCCCTCATCGCCGTCCTTTCCTTTACAGGGTAATTAAAAAACTTCACTATAATTTAAGACAATAGCTTTATACTAAACTGGTTCATGTTGGTGATTCTTTCAGTTGTCCAGGCTGTCTAAAACAGAGTACTGGGTAATCAGAATAAGACAGTTGCTGCCAGTCATGTAAACTGTATGGAAGTCTTTGCAAATTAGCACTTGGTGGAAAATGATTTAATATGTAAATGTATTCCTGTAGTTTCTAATTGTACAGTTTTTCTTGATTAGCAAGTTGACAAATGATTGATTTGCCCTGAGCATAATTTTTATCACATAATTTGTATTAAACATGTTCACTGATTGGGTTGCTTAAAACATACGGTGAAATTATGGAGGAAGATGTCACAATGTGCAATCCATAGGTGATTTGCTTCTGTCGTTAAGGGTGAAAGATGAGAATGTAAGACTGATGAGGAACTTGTCCAGTTTTGTCCTCAAAGAGTCCAGGCAGGGCAGGAAAAGAATGCTGATACAGTTACCTTATTAACGAACTCGATGGAAGAAAAGGATTTTTGAATCTTGAGAGGTTTGTTAAACAATGAAAGAACCACTCATCCAAAAAATAAATAATCATAGTAACACTGTACATATACAGTATGACCCTCCAGACCTTCCATATGTGTACATATGCAAAAAATCTGTGTCGCCACTTGATGAACAAACAGTTATTGTCCAGTCGGAGCAGGTGTTTGAGCGGTGCACACATCCCTCTCTTGTGGAAAACAAAAGCCCTGAGAGAGAAAGTGAGAAGACCGGTTGCTCTCTGCCGGACAACAGAGTGCATGTCACTTTAAAACCCAGTGCCCGTGACAGGAAAACTGAGCTAGTCACTGCATTTCCTTGGTGGGAATGTTTGTGTTTGTGGCACTCAAACCGACATCCTAAAGCTGCTTTGCTTCAGTTTGATGTAAAAATAAGAAGAAGGAGAGAGACGGCAAAAACTAGAAACTGTTTGAGATATGGGACTAACTGAGATCCATCAGAAGAATTCTGGATAAATGGAATACCAGGAAGGACAGAAATGTACATAATAAACTTTTTCTCTACGAAGGACTGGAATATTATCGAATGGACCCAAATGAGACCAGGAAGAAACTGAACGCTGCTCTTGTTTCATTACCTATCCCTCAGTGGATTTTACTTGGAGTGCCTCACCTTTAAAATATAAAAGTCTGGCATCTGGATTTCTCTTTGCCATAAACTCCTCGGGTCATAAATATCACTGAGTTAGTTTGATAATGGAGGCTGTTTTATTGGGTCTGGATGATATGGTCTGTACTCGCAGGGGTCTGCTGTGGACTCTTACCTCCACAGCTGTCCAACGACTTTGTGTGCGTGCCAGGAATCTTCCAGGTTCCCTGCATCTATTTTATCCTCACAGATGTGTTTCAAGGCCTCTTTACCAGGTAAGATATGACTCCAGTCGGCAAGAAACATCAGCGTCTTTACAAATTCAAACTGGCATCTTTCTCTCTGCTTTCATTGCCAATAACTACTATTTTAGTTATCCCTGGACAGGGATTAAATTGGATTCGCTACTTGAGTACTTTGGCATCTCAAAAACAAACTATTAATAGATAATGAGCTGTTCTTGAATGTAAAAGCTTAAGTCTGGGAAAAAAAGAACAAAAATTAAAATAAGAAGGAATCAAACTTGGTTTGACTGAATGTAAGAATAATTAGAATCTATTTTACTTTGTTTATCCACAAGTGGATTAGAATGACTTTTACTTTATTGCCGCTGTCTGTAGGGTTCTTTTATCGTTGTGTTTGGCTAACAGGAAGTTGTGTTGCTAGGCTCATCATAAAGGACCTGGTAACCAAGCTGTAAAGCTGGAGAGTGTAACTATGGTAACTGAAAAGGTTGATATTCTACAATTACATGGGTTCTCTTACAAATAGCTCTTTTAATCCCTGAAAACTTTGGATTCTTATTGTTTGAGTTCCTTCATTGCTGTTCATTATTGTGATTCCATTATTTCGAGTGACAAAGTCTGTCTTTTCAAACTATGATTCAGCAAAAAGGATGATCAGCATTCTCTTCAGTATGCTCAAATCGGTACTTTGTGCTTTCATGGAGCGATTAGTATTCCCTAGGTGTCCCACTTGCCCTCTATGCAGATGCAAACCCAACAGACTAAGAGAGAGGCACTATCTGGGTCTGTGGGAGGACAAGGCTATGCTGCAGTGGTGGTCATTAGAGCTTGAAGTTTAACCACATATCTTCATAAAGTATTTAAGAAAATGCAACGACTGTTTGTCACAAACTTAAGTCAGACTAATCATGTCCTGTTTTAGGTCAGTTAGGATGACTAAAATAATTTATATTCACAAAAAACCGAACTGTATGAGTTGGGACAAACATTCGGGGTATCCCTTCCTATCTGAGGGAGGTTTGCAGGCACAGCTTTTGAGTTTGCATTCCTCCCCCTTTTACCTCAGAAAGTAACAATTGTCACTCCGTCCGAATTATTTCAATTTTAATTAGACGAGAGGACATGTCTTTTCGAAGCTCTTTGTTCCTGTTTTTTTCCCCCATGATTAGTTATCATGCAGTCCATCCCAGTGTATCACATGTTTCTCTATCTTTAACGCTTTCATGTTTATAATCATATGCACATTTTTTTCAGTAAATCCAACTTCTGAAATTGAGGAATTGATTAAAAAAAAGTAAGTAAATCCTATACGGTGAGGTATGGCCTCTATTTTGAAAAGTTATCCTTTTGGACTAACTGCATATATCTGTTTTCAACTGTACATGCACTCTAAGATAAACACACACTCACACACCATCGGGGCTTTCCTGCTTTTTTCCTAAGCATTCTTTTATGCTCTCGAGAGAGGAGTATCTTAGTTGTTGTTCTAACTTTTAGGTTTGAATGTGTTCTGGTGTAGCTCCTAAGACTAAGCATCCTGAGTGAGTTGAACACAATCAGAGGAAGCTGCAATTATTTTGAACACCATCCTTAGCCAACACCCACTCCTTCTTTGGAGACAGACGATGAAAGGCACCATATATCCACTTTCAGCTGCTTTTTAAGGGTAATTTCTCAAACATCTTTGTTTTGAAAAGTTAGCGTTCAATATAGAGATATATTCCAAGGTGGAGAAGTTAATAGTAAAAAGAGTTGCATAAGTTGATAAGGAGGGTTCGTTGTGTCAGGAAACAAGATGAAGATCCTTGTGTCTTCTGTATTACTATTAATGAGAAAAGCAGAGCAATACTTGTATAACCTAAGAGGGGTTTAACTTTATCTTCATACTTTGTCACATTTTACTTATTATAATCTTCTTCTTGTTTTCTTACTCCTGTAAGTTGACCAAACATTTCTAGACTTTAGATTCCACCCCTATAGCTAATTTTTAGTTTCAGCTTTCTTACTTGCTTGCATTTTTACCCCAGTGTGGCAATTAAATCCCTCTGCAGCAGCCAATTAGCCCCATGCATGTCCCCAGTCAAGATGTTTAACAAACACATATCTGCATTACACCTGCAGACTTTTGCATCTTTGTGTGAAGCAATGTCTCGTGTGATGAAGCTATAGTGCCGCACCAACCAACGAGCCAGTACCATTCGTAAAATGTTGTTTGCTCACACAGACATGTGCTTATTTCCCCTTTGAGAGAACACAGGCGTGTGTTTACACTTTCATACATCAGGCACAGTGATATTGACTCAACAGCCTCCAGTCACACATTTTCCTCTTGTGTTGTGACCCTGTAAAGAGGGTTAGAACCAGCAGACTCTCATGTGCTACGTTAGACAATGTCTCTGGGTACTTATTTTTTTATTTCTTCTGTTGTTGTTTGCTTGCGCTGAACCCAGCTGTGTGCATTGTATATGTTTCACACCCGTCCCTTTCTTTTTAAAAAGCCCTCCCCTCAAAAAAAAAAAAAAAAATCCCAAAGGAAGGATATCCTGCAAGTAGCAAGTGCAAGGACTATAACAAACACAGGTGGTTTGGGCTTCTTTTGACTGGCAAAGATCATATGTACAATGTCTTGCAAAAATATGCATACGCTCACAAGCGAAATCCACAAACTTGCTTATATTTTATTGCATTTTTGAGACGGAAAAACATAAGTCAGACATCATTTTAAAGTGAAAAAATGAAGATACAAGGGTTTTATTTTTTTTATTATATGGGCTCTTTATCCCTAAATAAACTCCGTTGCCAAATAATTAAGTAAACAT
>JAVLVB010000262.1:39756-59478 GCA_032876305.1 Orestias chungarensis
AAGGAGAATGGCATATAGCAAACCCCCATATGTATGGTTTTTGCAATATTAAGTGATTAAGATTGCATAAGGCTCAGGTTTTCGCAACATGAAGACAAAATTATTATCAATTTGCTAAAATGGCCTGGTCAAATGTCAGACCTGAACCTGATTGGGATTGTGTGCTGCTAAAACATGACAGTTCATTTTTACAGATGTTCTTATTTTCATCCAACTTAGGTTGAGTTATTTTGCAAAGAAGAATGGCCAAAAAAAAAGGGAATTACTTGCAGCTGCAATTGCCTCAAATAGTGTTTCTACAAAGTAAGCAAAACATAGAAAACCATGTGTGATTTTTGTTCCATTTGACTGTTGTATACTACTTTGTGTTGGTTTTAAACAAAAAAGTGCAACAAAACACATTGTGTTGATACACGTGTAGATGGAAATATCTTCACAGCAGGTTGTACATCAACTTGATGTGTGCAACACCAACATCTAGACATTGATTTGTTCCTGAGAAAGTGAGGCGAACAAACTCCTGTGTTCATCTTCCTTTTTTTTTTTTTTTTACTCAACGAGGTAAACAACGTAGTTACACTCATTTGTTTCCTGTCAAAACAATTTCTGACTAAAGGATTTGGCAGGAAGTTGGTTCATCTAGAAGCCAAACAACCAAATTCGAACCTGTTTCCTAGCAACAGCACCCTGGTGAAAAGTTTTATACATATTTAATCTATTACATCACATCCCACTGACCATGCATATTCATTACGCCCTGCCACTATGTTTGCTTGTTGGCTCGCCTGCATGACGTGCACAACTGAAAATCAGGCCGGTGTTCTCCCACTTAACTCATCTGGTCTAGTTTCCTGTGAGAAAAGATCTGTCATAAATCATATTCCTTAAAATTAATATTCCTGATGTGCGCCACTACGACACAAACCAGAGACAAACAGCCAGAAAGCATCCAAGTTGCACAATTTTTCTTGTGTCGTGGTCTCGGCTCACTTGTAGCTGTTCAGTTAATTCCTTTTTTTTGGTCTGGTGAGCTCTGGGCTCTCAGTCAAACGCTGGACGTTTTTTTATTTATGCAAGTGGATTTCTTTAATGTTGGGTGACTGTCAGGAATCTTTCCTTACTTGCTTTTATATAGTCCATCTGCCTCTCATGTTCACTTTATCATCCCTTTGTTCTCATATTCCACTGCCAATAAATAACCCAACGAGAGGCGAGCAAATATCCAGAATTGGGAAATATGTGTTTGGAGTCTTCCTGGTTTTTTCCATGTTTCCCATCTAAGGATCTGTTGAAAGAAGAATGACATTGAACTTGTGACTTCCTACAGGCATTTTGATCACTACTGCCGTCTCCCAGCAGGCTTTACTCTCCCAGCCAGAGTCATGATCTGAATGTGAGAAAATCTTTTCCCACAACCAGCAGTGGGAACTTTTCAAAAGAGAGGCCACTTTCCCCAAATTTTCCCCTTTGCTCTGGTGATTTTATCTACAAGTTTCTAATTTGTTGGCAACTACCTGAGGAATGTTTGTATTGGATATCCCTGCGTACACATTCACAAACGTTCATGCCTGAAGCGCATGTAGCTGATGGTTGACACTGTTTATAGTGTCCCCCTGGGGATACGGTCCTATTTGCATAGTTTGTCTGGAAAACATTTCCTCTGCTCCATTCCCAGGTTTATCACATGTTTAGTGTGCGAGTGTAATTGTGAGAGATCGTGTGTGAAATTGAAGCCAAGGTTTATTGGCATCTCATCACAGGATAAAGAATGTCTCCTGTAAAGATCCCCCACAAGTTATAGAGTGCTGTTTTGTTTTTTCATTCCACTCAATAAACCATAAATCATGATCAAACATTTATCTTTTATACATATTTTGTTGATGTAAATGTGATTTATGAATCGGCTGGTGAGTTACAGCCGCTCAGCATTTTAAATATTAAAGAGTCGAGACTCTCTCTGTCTATATAGCTCACGAGTCAACACAGTGGCTTCGTATTATAAGCTTCTTAGTCAATCGAAACTCTAATTTTCTGGCAATGTGACAGTGTGTCAAACTGCTTGATGGGATGGCAATTCGTATGATTAATTACATGCTCATGTGTTTGAATCCACTTCACGGAACCACTTTCTGGTTTCTGATTTTCTGGGCTGGTGTCAGCTAGTTACTTGTCACCATTAATGTTATTTTTTTATATATATTATAATTAACTATTTTCATGTTAAATATGAAAATTGCATTAAAAAATTCAACTAAATGTTGGTTGGGATTGAACTTTAAATAAGCAAAAGCACAGATTTTTAAATAATAACCGGTTTTTATTTATTTTAACACTTAAAACTGTAGCATGTTCATGTACTATATAGATCAGTTCTGTTTCTTGAAATTATGTATTTAAAAGTTTATATGTTTTCATTTGTATTTAGACATTTAAATTATTTACAAAATTAGATGAGATAAATACTCGTGAAAGTAAAGTTGTTTGTGGGTGGCTGAACAAAGTCTGCACAATTAAACCTTGAGGTACCTGGAGTGGTGATTAGTCAAGCACGGACCCACAATTTCCATTAATATTTTTCACTTATAAATGTAGATGAGAGCAGAATATTTGGCATTTAACATCAAGCTTGTGCTGAAGTCCTATGCAACCAACATCATAGATCATTCAAAAAAAAATTCTATTTGTCTTTGCTGATGTTGAACTTATCCTTTACATTAGACCACTAAAAACTGGTAGAACCTGCTCACTTAATAAAGAATCCAGGTTTTTGTTTGCCATGATTGTTTTGAATTTCCTGTTTAAACAGAGATAACCAAAGACTGGTATCACATTTGTTTAATATATACAAGGCTTTTGGAGATTTCAGCCAGAAATCCTGATAGATCCTAGTTACATTTCAACATGATTTATTCGGTTTACTATAAACCATGCCAATGCTGAGCATAGACAATATATCTGGCAGGAATCTGTTTAAATCCTCTAAGTGTGTCTGAATCTTGACCAAAGATCAGGGTTTTAGAAGGTGGTCCTCTCCTGTTGAGTGATCTGATAGGTTTAGCTATGGCATTATTTGTGTGATTATAAGCGCTTACAATGTTTTAAATTCAGAGGTTAGGAATTCTGTATAGACCAGTAATCCTAGAGGATTACTGTAGGAAACTGGTAAAAATCTAAGGGGTAATCCCTCTGAGGGGACAGCCAGATCCTTTATTTCCAGATATTATATCTTCCAATCTTGGTTTCGTGTGTGTTTAAAGAGACAACATTTGGTTGATTTTAAAATAAACAAATAATGTTATATTTTTGCCAAAGCAAAAAAATTTAATTTTATCATAATCATGAATATGGTATTTTCTATGGTTATATTGGGAAGCAACATTTGTGTAAAAAAACCCCATAACCAGTTAAAAGTATGTGTCAAAACCTATTCTGTATACATAAAATGTCTTCTGTACCTTTAAGCTTTAAAGTAACACAAAAGGGGAAAAAAATTAACACAAGTATAAAGATTTCTAATTAGAAATTTCATTAATTGTACAAATAATGGAAAATGTAAACTCGTTCCTCATCTATTGTTCTTGAAATCGTGTTTTTTTCGCTGGTTTTTATTTAGTAAGCTTATGCTTTCTATTCGCTACCTTCACATTCGGGCTCACCTTGAGGCCTAACGGCCAAATGGAAGACATTTAATACCTTTACTGGTGACGGGATTCCCCCTCGGACAGGACGACTTGCCCCATAGTCACACAGAGAACACACAGCTGCCAAAGTGTTCTCCCTGCAGATGAGCTGGGTCATTTTTCATTACCCCACCTCAGAGAAGCTCAGTTGCAACAAGCCAACACTATGGATTGATCAATCTTGACTGCAGGGCTATGGAGGGGATAACAGATTTTTTTTCCTTCCAATATTTGTCAATACTTCAGAATAGATGGAGAAAAGTCTCATTTTACATTTTCTGACAGTCTCAAGAAAAGCTCTCATCAGTAACTGCTGTTAATAATTCCTATTATTTATGATGTTCCCACTATATGTCTGCCTATTTTATCCTCATTTCGTTTGTTTTTGCTTCAATTTCAGTGCTTTTTGATATTGAACACCAAGATTCTCTTTGCTTTCTGCGTATTTTTGATACAATCATGAGCTTGTCTGAATCATTTTGCGAAGGAAGACTTTTCTGGATATCCTAGTTCTACTTTCTGTGTTACAGTGCCGCCTCCTGCAGATGTCCTACATTTCTGGCACTGTGTGGAAGCCCGGGACTGGCCAGGCGGTGTAAAACATTGTCATGACAACTTTTGTTTGACTTCAAGGGAGAGGCCGGCAGTCAGTACATTTTTGAACAACACAATGTAGATATACTAATGGGTGCTGTTGTCTGTAAATTCAATGAGGGTAATGTATGGTTCTCTAAATATTTAAAAATAAATCGTTGATTTATGTTAAAAAAATTCTCTACAAAGGCAGTGTATTAAACAACTTTGGCTTTTAATGACTCTGGAGAAACACAGTCATATGAGAAATTTTGTTTTTTATTAAAACTTGTGCATGGACTGATATGTTTTAATTGTTTAATTAAATTAATTTTAAGAGAATTGTAAGAAAAATGAATGAGACAAACAGAATTAACCAAAGCCTCCTTTAGATCAAATAACTCTCATAAACATAGAAAGTCAATGGCGTAGTGCAATCAAACTGTAAATTGGGTCAACTCTGGGGCCACTGGCCTATTCCTCTATGCATTTCTAAGTATTCTTTCCCCACATGCATGCATATAAACTTTTAATCCCACATGATGGCACAATCAGCCAAGGACAAAGAGAGCTAGGATGATTTTCGTATTACTGCTATTCAGGTCCCAGGGTGCAGGTTTAATAAGGTGGTAGAATACATTACAGATACGTTCAGATGGGAGTTTGCAGTTTTATTTATTATTCAACAAGATAAATGAGTAGTTCTCTGTATTCTATTCAGTTGAAGGGCAAAGAAGCTGGATTTCTCTTTAAGAGGGTTCAAATATAGTAGTAAGTTTATGTTGATATATAAAGAAGACACTACAGAAAAGATTAATGTGAAGAGGACTAAATAAAAAAAGGTTGTCCTAAACTTCAGGTTTTTTCTGACTTATTTGTAAGAATCAAAGACAGGTTATGTCATAATGTCTCTGTGCATGGCATTTCTGGTGGTATCAGTGAACACGGGGTCAGTGATTTCTCCATGAATGAATTATAGATGAAGAGATGATGTGTAGGGGTAAGAGATCTTTCCCCTGTGAATGACTCAAACAGCCAGTCCACATCCTGGACCAGATTAGCACCACTAATCACAGTGTTTCATTGAGAAAGAATTTTAGAGAACATGATAACACTGTTAAAAAAAAAAAATATATATGCTCTCCCTCATTCATCTGTCAATCTGTGCCCTCCTGTTACCTTAGCTTCACTTTGTTCACAGTATTCCCTCTCAGATTACTAGGTCCAATCAGATCCCTTAAAAGCACATTATGTTAGGGATGCCTGCGTAGGCATTCAAACATGTGCAAGAGGAAATGAAAAAATATGAAGAGAAAGTAAAATTATAACAAGATTTTCTACGACAAGCTGCACAAGTCTGTGTCTGCACTTGCCAAAGTGTTGACTTGCACTTACACAGACGCACTGTGGCGCTGTGTCATAACGCTGTGCTCAGGACAGGTTTTTATTGACCTTGAACATCATCTCACGAGAGGCGTGCTGTGGTCTAGTTTTGGATTTGGATTCTCACAATTTTAAAAATAAATCCAGGTACTGCATGAGTGTGTGTACACACATGCATCTATCTGACCCAGTATTTGTCTTACATGAGTGAAAGCAACATAAGCCGTAGTCAAAAAAAGACTGTAGAACAGATAAAGAATTAAAAATGTTTAAAAGAACCTACATAGACATGAAGGCACTCGTTGTCCAAGTGTAACCTTTAACAGACTTTCATATGGATGTGTTCAAATCTTCAGTAAAGTCGGATGTTTTATCCAGACCACAAGAAAAGAGTTTTCATCTGACTGCCAAATGAACATACTTATTACATACCAGAATCTAAAAACATCAAAATTCAGAGAGCACCTAGCTAAGCCTTTAAATACCAACTCTTAAATAATAGGGACATATCAACGTGGTGACTCAGGCTTTACTTACAGAATAGAAATTATTTTCTAATTCTTTCTTCTGGTACAAACTCGTGGTTGTGATTATTCTGATAGCCATTAAGTTAATTTGCTTTCAGTTTAACAGTTAAATGTAGAGATGCAAAAAATACAGTGGGTTTCTCAGTGAAACTGGATGATGTCCAGGTTGACCGCCTGGTAAGAAACTCAAATACAACAGGGGTTGGACAATGAAACACCTGGTTTTAGACCACAATAATGTAGTACATTATTCTGCGTTTAAAGGTATAGGAGAGGATCTTCAGCTCATTTTTGCAACACTGCACATGCACCACCTCATCTCCAGTAACCCCCCTGATATAGGGAGCGCGCACGTCCTAAGCACATGCAGTCTGTTTACATCTGCGGGACCACAGCCTCTGGCGCCGCATCGGACTTATTACAGAATCTATTGCTTTTACAGGAATGAATTAGCTACCAAAAGGTTATTTGTTTAGGAAAACGCTTGTACAAGAACATTTGACAGTAATTAATGATTATCAGTGATAAATAATCTCGCCATTGGGTAGTAATTCCACATAAAGGCTGCACATTTAGCGTTTTCCGACGGACCCTGGGTAGCGATTACAACACTTGTGTCAAATCAACAAAAATCCTTCTAAATGAGCAGGTATAAGCACATTACCTGTCTAGCAGAAACTCAGCGACCAATTGATCGCTTTTGAATCCCTTTTCGGCTTTCAATGCCCGCCACCGCACAAAGCAGTAATCCCAGAGACAAACTCGTGTTTTGTTCATCTCTGCAGCCGTCTTTCTTTTTTTCTCAGCGACTTCGAACACGGTTTTTCTCTTGCTAGCTTCCATTTTCGCTGCCGTACGGGGAGAACCTCTCTTCAATGGTGAATGATGCGTGTTGTCCGTCCTGTTTTACTTCCTAAACAAAAATGTGCGCATGCGCGAAGTCAAACATGAGCGCGCGTTTTGCGGCTCGGGTGAGTGGGGACATTAGTGATGTACGTCATCGCGTACATTTTTTTTACGCATTGACAGTCAGTTATTTTTCACCACTGGTCGTTTTTGATTGGCTGTCATTTTCAACGGGATTTTCCAATGAACTTTTTCTACTGAAAAGATCCTGCCCTATACCTTTAAGCTACATAAGACAACATCATAGATGTGGTAGTTCATTCAGACTTCAGTTGGTATTGGTCATATTGTTTCTTTGTTAGTCTGTAACTTGGAAACTTTGGATGTTTCTTATAACCAAATATGGGGTTTCCCGCTTTGATTAAGTAAAGCTTTCAGTCTCTGTCGATCATAGAAAAGGATGGATTAGAAAAAGTTGCCAGCCATTTAGAAAAATCACAAAATTAAAGGAAATAAAAGTTCTAGGAAATAAAAGTTCACAATGTCATATAGAAGTCAATTCCTCATATTTGTGTCTTTCTTTTAAGTTTTTGAGAATCATTTACAATTGTTTAAGATTTTTGTTGATTGGTCAAAACATAAAATGAAAACATTTTTAGGTGTTTCTATTGGAAATTGAGGGTCTTCTGGTTTTAAGGGGCCTAACAATAAAAACAACTTCAGTACTTTAAAGCAGTATGCACAGTGAAATTGTTTGAGTAGTATGTTTAAAGGGATAATAATCTCCATCTGTCAGTTTCAGTCAGTGTTGTGATCATAAAAATAAAAAAAAACTGTTGTGGGGGTTGCGGTTCAAGTCTGGGAACGAAGGTTTGTTGTAAAATGTGAACAAAGCAGAGCTGGATACAGAAATATCTCCAGTTTATTTGAAGAGCCAGTATGTTTCTGATTTTCGAAAACAGCCTAACTGGAACCACATTTCTGTCCAAAGGACACTCGTGGGTAAGGAAGGGTGGAGTTCAGAGACACATACGCATGCATGAATGTGCACACTTGAACAAACAAAACAGATCTATCCCGGTCAGTTGTTTCTCCAGACATTCCTGGCTGCCTTTCCATGACCCTCCCTGCTCCATCGCACCATGCCACCTCCATAAAAAAAAGGTAGAGAAGAAGGCAAGAATGCTACTCTAATCTCTTTTTTTTTTTTTATTAGATCCTATTTAAATGGTTTTAGGCTTTTATGTGTATTCCGTTTTAATCTAACTGACAGCACACTGGTTGTGAGTGCCATAACATTAATAGCACTGACAGGCCTCTCCAGCTTTCAAAATCTCCCTGTCATAAATCACATCATGAGGCTGTGTGTTGTAGACTGTGCTTGCTTGGAGTGTGAGGAGAACCAAACTGATGATCAGGCCTGCATAAACATGGAGGGAAAGCAAACAATTGAAGCTGCAGCGGCCCAAGAAAACAGTGTGTCAATCTGAGGGATTCATCATAATGCCACAATTTACCATTCTGTTGTGTTCATGTTACGTTTCACCCTTACAGATGACCTTTTACAGCGTAGGCCGTAAGTGTTGACCTCCAGGACTGTTAAATGCTCCCAATAAGCACCTTGACCAGATTTTCTCACTAAATCTTCTGTTGAAATACACCAGATCAGCGCCTCATTAAAACCACAGGCTGGCCCAAAATAGAGGTCCACTGGCTCTGTCACAAAAGTCAGGCACAACTATAAGTCATTCACCCTAATACTTTCTGCAGGTCATTGAAAAGGCAAGCACGGAAGAACAAGGATAGCGGTGTAAACACTGGAATGATTGTTTTACTAAATCAAAGCAAATTCACCGTTCTTTCCAACTCTGCCGTTTTTTGTTTTCTTTTCTCCTTCTTGCGGTAGTTGCTAAATTTGTCTCCTCTCACTCAGCCTCATAACTCTCATCCATTTCAAACAGGAACTAAAATCCTTCATCTAATTTTTGCCTTTTTCCTCTGTCCTGACAAGCCTTGTCCCATTTCCCCACGGACAACTACCCCCTGATTTCCCACCCATCTCCCTCCGTTTAACGACTCGGTCCTTGTCAAATAAAACCGAGGAAGCTACCAATACAAGTGGAGATATGTATTTAGTTGGAGAATGAAAAAGAGAAGCCGGTGTTTATATTAAAGCTAAAGAAAGAGTCATCTGGAGATGTTTAACTTGGACAGGCCAGTTTCCGGTGTCTGGAGCGGGCCAAAAATATCCTGAAACAGAAAAATCCAGCAACAGGGGGAAAGGATACTCCTCCTCATATCTCATGTGACCCACTACGTTTAGCAAACTAAGCTGAATTTAGGAATTACTGAACGCTCTATTGCAGCAACAGTAAGCCAAAAACATTAAATTTAACCGTCTTATTGCTTAATGCTGTTGAGGGGACTGTTTCTGGTGAGAATTTAGTCCAAATTTTGGTTATGTTGCAGCTGCATTTGGAGGAAGCAAATTAGTTTGAGAAGGCAAACAAATAAACTGGTCTCTGATGCTGCATGCTTTACATATGGCCTTACGCTGTTTTCATAGGACAAGGACATTTTTCCTCTATGAAAAACACAACTCAAGTCCTCCGGACAAGTTGTTCAGTCTTATAGGCTTAGGCGCTCCGATGTCCTACACATTTCTATTTATTTATTATACAATAAAACTTGCATGTTGGCATTTTACCAGCTTGTGGTTTTAACGGCTCTTGCACAGCTGTGTAAGGTGAAAACAAGCACTCAATTTAGCCTATAGACAAAAAAAAAAAAACGGAAAAAAAAAAAATCTCAGACCAAAGGCTGCAGTGGGATGAAAGCCAGGACTTAACTCAGAACTGAGAGCGGGAGTCTGTGTAGAGAAAAAAAAGTACTGAGTTGAACTACCAGCCAGTGAACATGCATACTGACCTGTATTGTAAACAACTCTGATGCAGTGACGTTTTTTTTTTAAGCACACTGTTCTACAGAGAATGGCTCGAGTGTTAAAAATGTGTCTGTCAGTTACAAGGTTAGGTTCACCTGCAGGATTGTGGTTGGCAATGAGGGAATATGACTGTACACAACAGCAAGTTAGTGAGGCTGGAGTTCATATCTGAGGTGCATTTCTTTTTTTTTCTTTTTGCACTAAAGGAAACTTTTGTTCTTCTGGTTTTTATTTTTTGTTATTTTGTGTGTGTGTGTGTATGGGGTCAGCAGGATTAAATTTGATTAGTCCTGATGATAATAGTAGCCAAGAAATACTCATAGTTAGTATGAGATATTATATTAGATAGTATCTCCTAATTATGATTTACCTATGCCTTTATTATGAGATAGGTAAATCATAATTATGAGACAGTCTTTCTTGATTAGGAGATCTTATGTATCTCATAAAGTAGCATAACATAACTATGAGATACTGTATCGTAATAATGAGATAGGTAAGTCATGATTATGAGATAGTGTCTCGTACTTAAGAGGTGGATAAGTCATATTTATGAGATAGAAGTTTGTTTTTTTCATCATCATAATGGCAGAAATGGGCTTCCATACAGCCATGGAAGAGTTGCATTGACTACTATTCCACATTAAAAAAGAAAAACAGGATAAAATAAAGCTAAAGTTCACATTAAGGTCGCAGAATGAGGGGGTTGCCTATATGGGGAGACATTTATCCAAAAACAAACCATCACTGTCCTCTTTAATCATCATCATCATTCCTTTACAACACGTATATGCACTCAACTGAGTGTGGGGAGAACATTTTCTTCATGATTTTCATATTTCAACGCAAGCCCTAAAGGAGAAGTCGTTTTAATTGTAATTTAATTGTCTTAACTCGGTGCTCTGCAGACTCATAGGTCTGCGTGTGAGCGCACACCCACTCTCTGCACGCACGCACGCACACACACGCGCACACAGCTCTGTAGTGTCTCATGGCCGCAGAACATTCTCCGTCATCTCCTCCTCCTCCTCCCCCCGCCCCCACATCTTGCCTCCATTATTCCCGAGTTCTTTAAGGCGACCTGTGCCGTATTTTTTTCCCCCCCCTGCAGCTCGGAGCGTTGGTACGGTCTCCCGGTGCCGGAGATGAGGGTGATGATGGTGGTGGAACCAGCAGCCTGGAGCTCTCTTGTTTTCCACCGGAGGGATGAGGAAGAAGCCAGCCTCTTCTGTTAATAAGCAACAACATATATACATAGATGTGTATAGATGTTTTTAAGTTGAGAGAATGGCGAAATAAAAGCAAGCTCAGCTTGCAACTGTATGAACTAATGGGCTCCAACATGGATGCGGATGTGTCTCCTCCATGCCGGCCGGGAGATCGGATGTTTTTGGATGATTTTGCGGGCGGAACTGGGCTCGTGTCTTTCTGTGATTGAGCCTCCAGGATCTTTCTTGTTGTTTTTGTCTTTCTCTCCTCTCTGTTTCGGGAGCGTTTTTGTCTGTAAGGTAAATCAGCAGCATCACTGCCTGTATGGAGCTGCTGTGTGTGTGTGTGTGTGTGTGTGTGTGTGTGTGTGTGTTTTATTTCTGGCGTCAGCAGCTTGAGATGGGGGGGGGGATCATGAAACAGTTCAAACATGCGTGTTTTCCATGCTTCTCCTCTTGTTGTTGCTGTTCTGGGTATTTTTTATTTTATTTATTTATTTGTGTGTGTGTGTGTGTGTGTTTGTGTGTGTGTGTGTGTGTGTGTGTGTGTGTGTGTGTGTGTGTGTGTGTGTGTGCAACATTCCTGTTCATCAGTGGAAGAGGTGAAATGTTGCATGTTGCAGCTTCTGCATGTTTGGCCACAATCACAACATTGTCATTGCATTGTGTATCGAGCACAGTCTATTGTGACCAGTTTTCAGATGCTGAACTCACTTTTAATCAGAATAATAACAATAAAAAAAGATGATCTGCTTTAAAAGCTCTGTGACATTGCATTACATTGGAATGTGCCCTATATTTTTTTTCAGATTTAATGACAGTATGCTGTTTATAAAGGCTTTATTACATTAAGTTTGGTGCTGGATATAAGATCGGTGCCACGAGAGGTTTTATTAAGGCAAAGCGAATAACACGGCTGTTTCTGGCAGATTGGACTCCTTAATTTAAGCCTCAGGGCAGTGATTTGTTACCTTGACATTAAGGCTTGCACTTTTCCCAGGACCTTGAAACTGATTGCTACTGAGTGTGCGGATGTGTTTGCATTGCAGTTTAACGCACTCTACGTTTCCTTTTAGCTGTAACTACTCTTATTTAGACTTTATTTTTCGGGTTTGGTTATGTCTGATCTGGGTTAAAAAGCACAATTGTTTAACCTGCGCAGGTACACGAGAGAGAGAAGCATGGTTGGAAAAACACTCAAAACAAAAAGGGTGTACATGGCACTGACTGTGTGCACAGGTGCACCCAATCTGAACCATCAACCCACATGGAATCACTGTGTTTGTGTGTGTGTCTGGGAGTGGGTGGGGGTTGGTGAACCCTGTGGACATTCAGGACGGCTCACACTCGGCCGAGGAATAAGACTTCGTCTCTTTCCCTCATCTTTTCACTCCAAAGCCTGCGACTGTTACGCAAGCTGAGATTGAACTGTGAGAAAGTAGAAATGTGGTTGTGACTCTTACAGCAGTGCCGTTTTTGACACACCCTTACCAACTTTCACGCCCCCCAGGTGTCTTCGTGGAAGGAGTTAACAAACCCTTATGCGTTTGCATGTTCGCCATATTGAAAGGTTGCTCTCGTCAGTCACTCATGAGCGTTTTCCTTCCTGACGCCCATCCCCTGCCTCCCCGTCTCCCAGATGCAAGGGAAGTGTGGGAGGACCTGGACAGCGTCTGTGGTCCTTGGGGTGCCCGCTTCCTGTCACACGTGGAGAAACTCCACACGTGTGCTGCAAAACGGGAGGATGCAGATGCGTGTATGCTCCTCACAGCGCTTTTTAAAGATTCGCCTCATTTATTCGCTGCTGATTTAAAATGTTGCAGCACTTTCTTGTTTTCATATAAGGTTTGTTAGGCTTTTTTTTTTTGTTGCTGGGTGTGCAGTAAAAACCTTTTTTAAGCAGGTTTGTTGAGCTGGTTTTTTCTCACATGTGATATGTTTGCTATAACTTGTTGTTTACCACAGTCATCGGTGGTTCGTTGCACCTGTGCAACTGTTTACATGGAACTGGGGAAAAAAAAAAATGTCGGATAAACACCCATGTGAGCATCACACCCTTTTTACTCTATGGTTTTGAAACTGCGTTTGCTGGTGAGCTGATGGGGAATGGATTTCCTGCTCGGGAAGGAATGTTAAAAATGCCAGAGAAGGACAGAGAGCAGGGTACTGTCTCTGTTGGCTCGTTGTCCGTAGTTCGGATAGCCTTGTTAAAACTTCACTGAATCAGTGAAGTTTTAACTTCACTGATTCAGTGCAAACTTTGCACCATTTTAACCGTGGTGCAAACTTTTGTGTGGTGCACACAAAGTTTGCAGTCCATGCACCACGTTTTGTGCAGCGTGTTGCACTGGTGACTGGTGTGGATACCATTGACGTTTAATTCACAGAAGTAAATCTAAATGTATATCTAAATCAATAGCGCACGCTTTTAAGAAAGTATCTTTTATTGTAATACACCTTGTAATTGTGGTAGTAGTTTCCTTCTTTAGGCTTGAAAATGTCAGTGTTAATATTGCATTTCTTTTAGTAAATAAATGAGTTTGTAGGGTTCACCATTATTCTTCGTTATGCACTGATTGATCTGGCAGGAATTTCCAGCTGATCTCACACTGTCGCTAGCGTGTACATTTGTCAACCCACAGAACCTACATTGATGCACTGTTTTTATTGCCAGCCGAATGAAATAAGGCTATGGGACATTTGCCTTGACGCGTGAATATAGTTTCAGTTTCAGGAAATTACTATTTGACCACGAAAGCCTTATCAGTGCATTTTCAATTATTATACTATCTAAAGACAGATTATATTTTAGGATAGAGTATGTATTTTTTCACTCTCCAATACTTATTTCAGTGTTAATACACCACTTCCTAATTTAAACTAATATGCTAATAAATCATAGTTGTAAGGTAGCTGCATGGTTCTTGGAACTGAATCTTAAGCAACTTCATAATTTTGTTGTTTTAATGATTTGTAGCACATACGGATAAAAAAGCAACAGACCAGTCAGTATTTCTGCTCCAATATTGGGAATGCTTGCAACTCTCCAAAAGTATAAAGTTTTAAAGTTAGTGAATTATCTTTTTATAAGCATCTGTTATAATGCAAACTTTTTTGTGTGTTCCTCAGATGACAGAGGGCAGGCGCTGTCAAGTCCATCTACTGGACGACAGGAAGCTGGAGCTCCTTGTACAGGTGAGAGCCTCTTCCCTTCTTGCCATTTCTCATGCCCCCCCCCCCTCATCCTGTTATTTGTCGTTTCACCGAAGCTCATTTCTCCAACAGGAGAGAGATAGATGCAGGTCCTGATGTCTTAAGGGGCTTGGTTACTGCTGATGAGGGGAAATCTGGTCAGCAGTTCGTGACTGTGCGCTTTCTTTCTGCTCACCTGATCTCTGCAACTGGCAGAAGACAAACACTGCAACACTGATTCGATCCTGTCAGAGTCATGCTTCAGCTCTCTTGCTGTTGATTGCTAATCACTTGCTCTTTTCTTTCTTACTTGTTGGCTGAAGAGAGGAAATATATTCAGTTCATGCTTCATACATGTCTCCTAATGATTCTTTGTTAGCCATTTCCTGATTTTTTTTTTTCTTTAAAAGTAAAATCCAAGAATTTCGGTGGAACAAGAAAATATAAGATGAAGGCTAAGGACTGGAGAGAAAGACAAGACTAAATGGTGAAAATAGAGTGTAGAAAATGAAAGAGGGCTGAGGACAGGTCTGCTGATTTTCTGATTTGATTACTCTGCCAGAACTGATCGCCTCAAAACTGGTAGTTAGTTCTACTCCTTCCCCTCTTACTGTCTCTCTGTTTCTAACTTAGCACTCATCACTGTCCGGATTGTACAACTATCCTTTCACAATGTGTATACAAGCACCACTTATTATATACATGTTTTTCTCTCTTTTTCCTTTTTTCCCGTCAACCTTTAGAAAGTATTCACATCATAATAAACATAATTTTTAGTACCCTATAAGCAACCACCCTTAAAGACATTTAAAGGATTAAAATGGTTTGCCTTCAAGGTATAAAGTTGTGTGGAAATATAACAGAAGAAGGAACAAGACAACGCTCTGAAACGTTGATTCAAATAACAAACAACTGTTCATTTTTCTTCATTTTTCAGTGAAGCTTGAGATGATACTTACTTTACTATAGGAACATTGCAAGGAATTGACTATTTCATCTAAAGGGAGGTGAACAAGAACTACAATGTTGTCCTCTACGAACTAATGAACTGCTCCCTCTTCCCAGTTTTCCGTTTTTGCCAAAGAAGTTCATCCCCAAACCGTCACGCTGCTTCTCCTATCTTTCACTGTAAAGTGTTTGTACTTCATTTATTGTTTTACGTCTAAGCCAAAAAGTTTAGTGTCGGTCCACCTTGATCAGACCTCACTCTGCCAAAGGTATGCGGATTTCCCCAAGCTCGTACAGCTAGTTTACACTGAAGGAACTTCAACCTGAGCTTTAGATCTCAGCAGCTCATCCAGAGATACCATGGAACTCATGGGTGTTGTTCTGTTTCATGCTGCCATTTTTTTAGCTACACAGTCATACCATGGTTGATCTACAGTTGTGCCACGTTTGGTATTTCAGATGATATATATTGTTCAGTGTGTTATAAACTAACTCTGGCCTAAATTTCTTTCCAAATGAATCCCTGGGCTTTTTTTTGTTTGTTGTGCTCCTTGGGTTTTCTTGATCTGTTTTCTAACAAACTCTTCACAGAACCGATCTAATTATTCTGAGATTGAATGAAACACACGTTAGCTGTATTTCTACCATTGGTTGACCTGTGAAGACAGTGACTTGCAGAACATTGTGAAGGGGAATCAATACAAACACATTAAAACAAACACACAAAAAAACAAAATCGTGCATCAATAGAATGTCAATATATTAGACCCAGTTTAGAGGGTCCAATGTGACAAATTTTGAAATTTAAAGTGGTATCAACACTGTAGCTTATTATAAACAGTGCCTATTTCAGACTCTAAAGAAATCACAGATAAATAACTTCAGGTAGCGAATCATAAATCTGTACCGGTCTAAAGGCACCAAGGACATGTGGCGTGTTTGCACAGTCAGGGCTGCAAGTTGCTGCCAAAAAGGCGACCAAGCCACATCGGTGTGTTTGTAAGTTGTCTGCGGATAATCTTGAGTGTGTCTCCTCCTCACACTCCATGCCCTGTAATTCTCACACTGTTAATTACCTGTGATGCTGAGAAGGCACAGGCTAAATGTCTATTAGAGGTGATGCTGTCTAAGCTACCAAGGAGATGCTCCGTCTGATAAAAGGCGTCTGTGTTTGTGTGTCTCGGTTGTGTGTGTGGGCTTTGCCTGTCGTTTACCGTCTGTGTCACTGCTGGTATATACATCTCACAATAGTACTTCACGTCTAATACGATCTGTGAAACACATCAAATTTGGAGCGTGCTCGTGAAAAGGTTGGCATTGTCACTTTGAGCTGACAACAAACTCAATTTGGCTGTCATGTGCTTTAGGTGGGAATCTACGGTTTGGTTAGTGTTTAGACACAAAGCTGCTGCTGTTTTGTTTTTATCTTTAGTAATATACTGCTCATGTTTTAACAGTATCGCTTGGTTTTATTTTAGTGTTTTTAGAAGTTTTCCAACCGTGCACTCGTGCTCTTACTGATGTGGTTTTTGCCTCCCTACTTGTTGGTTGCTGCCATAGGCTTGAGGTTGCTTAAGCCATGTTGTTGCCAAGGCAGTTTGGCTGCTGTGGTGTAACAAGAGACCGTCTCATTGTCTCTCCGAATAAAACCAAAACATGCATTACCGCTAATACTATAAAGATAGCCTCCTTCCGAACCACGAACATTTAAATGTGTCGGGTCCTACAAAGATTATGCCGTCTATCTTCTATTCGGAGACATAATAGTGCCAATCAAGATGTGGAGGGAAGTACTAATTTATGTTGAGTCACACTTGTCAGATTTAAATGCATAAAAGTCCTAGAAATAGAAGCATAGCTGCATAACTTTACTTTTAAGCAGAAGTGAACTTGTGTGAAGTATTTACTTATAGTGATTGTGTTGTGGTAGACTGTTCTCAAAGCAAACTTCATTTTAAGGCTCTTTGTATTTAAATTGAATGACTTGCGCTTGGAAGGTGGCAAACGTTGCATAATGACTTTAGTTTTCTTGCTGTCTCTAGTAGGAGAGCTAAAGTAAAGTGATTTTCGGTCCATTGCCCAACCACAGCAAATGAATGTAATTATCAAGGTAAAAGATATATATACTCTCCAGAAAAATGGTGAACTTTACATATTAATAAAAATATTTATGTTTATTTCTGGCATGTATAGGCTTGTGGTTAGTTGTAGCAAATTTTTGAGAGCTGTTGTTTTTTCCCCCCACTGTGCTAGTTCAAGGTTTAGCTGCACGACAATAAATAATGATATTTCAGGGTCATTGGTAAATATTGCAAGGATTATATCACCTTCAATAAAGCCACATTTTCATCTTCCTTCTCTTTCTTGTTTGTTTCTAGAAAATGTGGCCTCTTCCGACACAGTGTTGTTTGTGAGCATCTACATCCAGCATGCTGAAAAATCTTATTGGCATACAAACTGTAAACTCGGGAAGCATAACAATTGTAAACAACTGCTGTAATTTTAATGCATTTTACTAACACTCAGAATATAACACTACTTATAATAATTATAAAGCATAATACCTACAGTATGATTCCAAACAGACCTTTAAAATGTTTATATTGTGCACACTGATACTGCCATTTTAAAATATTGTGCCAGTGGACAGTAGACAGTGGCATTATGCTGTCTTATTGGAAAAAGAACCCCAACATATTTATAATTTTAAGGTGTTAAAATATATATTTAGTGACAGAGTTATTACAGTTACATAATTTGCAGGAATTGTCTATCTCAGTCGTGTTACATTATGCTCACTTTTTCTCATAAGGCGCACTAAAACTAGAAATTATCTTCATCTTAACCTCACCTCTGCAAATCTTATCTCTCAGGAGCCTTTATGTGTAGCGTGATAACTAATAACTGAAGGCAATGGCTCTTTATTGGATCTAGGTCAGTGCAGGGGTGTGTGTGTGTGTGTGTGTGTGTGTGTGTGTGTGTGTGTTTGGGCTGTATGACATCACCTCCTTCTCTAAATAGCTCTTAGTAGCTTCTTACAGGAAAGCTATTGGTGCAGTGAATGGATTGGACGAGGTTATTAAAACTGCTCATCTGCTTCTGCTTCTGTAATGCACTTGTAGGGAACTGTTATTTTGAAAGAAGATATATCCCTCGTGTTTTCTTTCTCAAATAGCACGGCACATGTTTTCCTTATGTGTGACACACCCATGGTTAACCTCAGGGTTGGGCATACTTTTACTCAGGATTTGACATTAGTCCCTTTTGCTTTACGGCCATCCCTCTTCCATTGATGTAGTTTCAAATAAATGTTTCTTTTTTTTAACATATAGCTTAGCCATCATTTCCCTGGATTAAGTACTGTGCTAGCTTTAAACCTGCAACACAGTGATTCAGCTTTAAACCATGACTCTGCAGTGAAGGTCTGGGTCAGAGAGAAGAGTTGGATGAGGGGAGGGCAGGGTACCTGCACAGTCAGCACCATCTACAAACACCATCCATCTTTTTTGTGCTCCTACTATCTCTCTCTTTTACTCATGTCCTCACACCAGCACATTTACTGTTTTCCCTGGTGCTTTTGTGAATTGCATAGTCATTGCAGTAAATCAATAGCTGATATGGCATCCACAGTATGCTTTGCCAAATGTACTTGCTCAGATTGATTTATTAATGAATAAATCACAATGCTAACAGACAGATTGTATGGCTGACACATGCAAACATAATCTTACCCAAAATTCTGCTGTTTTTTTTCTCTCTCCAGCCTAAACTGATGGCAAAGGACTTGCTGGACCTTGTGGCCTCACACTTCAACCTCAAGGAGAAGGAATACTTTGGAATTGCATACACAGATGACACGTAAGGCATATTTAAATGTCTAACTAAAACATTTTTCTACATAGGTGTTCTTACGCAGTTGGGAAAAGTCTTAACTTTAAGCATTTTCTAGGACTGGATGTAAATGTTTGGAGTTTTTTTTTCCCGTTACGTTAAAGTTCTCTTTCTTTGTCTCTCCTTTTCCTCTACTTTCTTCCTACCATCCATCCTGTATTAATAGTGAAGTTAAGCATGTGTACTACAAATGTGATGCCTTGAAGCATCAATCATTTTGCAACTATTTCTTTAGCTCTGTAAGTTTGATGTTTTGTGCCAAAATGTAACATTGTAGACACTAAGCTGCGTAATATAAAACTTTAGCAACTTTACCATCATTGATATTGTTTTATATGGGCAAACATATATATTTTGTATTGTAAAAAAAACATTTGTTTTAGTCAATACTGCAATCAGTGGAAAAAAACAGTAAATTCTCTCTACATTAAAACTTACATATTACATATAATATTTTACTATAGGGTGTTAAATAAAAACCAAATACACACACACACACACACACACACAAACACACACACACACACACA
>JAVLVB010000262.1:59578-73310 GCA_032876305.1 Orestias chungarensis
TCAAATTAGTTTCACTTTGTGGTCAAGAAAGACAAAATACAATGGCATGGTAGCCATGCAAATATGCCAGTGATTTACATAAAACAAACATCGGTTTTTGTTTTTTCTTTATATCTTTTGCTTAGCGCAAGTTAGGATTCCCAAGCAGGGCCGACCTCAGCATATATGCATATGTGATTTATATACCGTTAATAATGCAGCAAAGTGGCGTCAGCTTTTCAACGAAGGGATCCCATCATAAGCAGATTTGTTATGTTTGTCCACAGAGTAGGGTATGGTTGTGCTGGTGGGAGGAGGAACCAACGACAAGAGAGGAAAGGAAGATTGTTTAAGAGAGATGTTGCTCAGGAGACCATGTGGGGTTACCAGGGTGAAAAGCTTTTACTGCAGTTTTTCTCTTAGCTGGAAAGAAAGGGCTACTAGTTACCATCCCAACTTCCTTTATTGCTTCAACCTTCTTGATTTGTCCAGGGCTTAAAATTACTTGTGTACAGGGCAAATCAAGACATGTCAGGTTTGTAGGCTTTATTTTATATTTATTTATTTATTTATTTAATGATAAACCTGCATTCTTCTTTTAGACCATTAAAGAAAATTAAAGTTGACCAGATTTAACACTAATTTACCCATAACCATGTAACGCTGATGGTTTTAGGTGATAGATTGCTTTATTTCCTACTTCATCACATGTATTTATAAATGTTGTGCCATTATTTTTTTTTTTCATAAAGCACAGTGTGTTGGGTAAAAGTTCGGGATTTTTCTTGCTGCTAATAGTAGCACATATTAGCTGTGTGAGTTATATTGTAACTTATAGGCAAGAAGTGTCAAAGTTAGGTGATTGCTCTAAATGTCGGCTTTTAAAAAAAGAAAGACGGAAGAAACGCAAGAGGTGCAGTCGGCTAGTAGAATAAATACATATATAAAATAAATCTCTGCTGCCTTCTGTCTTACTCAATAACAGGTATAATAATTAATAGTGCATCTTAATAGCTGATGTAGTTAATTAGATTATTTTTGGAAACCCAGATTGTGTTGCAGCCTTGTGTTGCAAAATGTACACATTCACTTTTAAGTATCTTTTACTATACAACAAAATGAGTCAGTTTACTTGTTAAATATATTACAATTTTAAATATATTAAAAGTTTCGTCTTCTGTTTTCACTTGGGATGGATTTGTATAATTTCTTAGGATTTATATTGAGAGAAATATAGAAATAAAGTTATTCTTAGATAGCTACACAAGTAATTGATGCCAAGTTACTAAAACTGTGATCGTTTTTTACTGCAGTGACATCATCTTTTAAACATAAAACGCCAGAGAAGTATGAAATTAGTATTGCACTGTGAAATGGTTTATCTCAAGTCACCCAAAATTACCATGATATTTATTATAATTGCAATGTAATGAATGTGTATGTATCTTCACTGTACGCACCAATGAGATGTAATTAATACCATTGTCTGGTTGTTTTCCTCATCAGGGGTCACTTCAGTTGGCTTCAGCTGGACCGACGGGTATTAGAGCATGAATTCCCCAAAAAGTCCGGCCCTATTGTTCTCTTCTTCTGTGTCAGGTGAGTCTTTCTTCAACTAAATCCCTCAGTTTCACAACTCATTTTCTTAATAGCTGCATGAAAAACAAAGGAAGACTCAGAGTGTCACCCTATGCGTGCATTTCTCGCACACACATGCAGTAGATTTATGAGTAGTGGGAATGGATTAATAAGATTAGTAATGAAATAGCTTCGACCTCAGTGCTTAACTCTTGCCACAGGGTCTCTCAGCCAATCATGAGCCTCTTAAATCTAATCTGTATGCTTGGCATAGTAATCTTATGCAAATGGTCTCATTTAAGCAGTAATACTCTTAAAAAGAGACCAAAGATTTTATTTATTTTTAAAATTAGATCATGAAATATATTTTATGATCAGACAGAAATAATCTGTCTAAAAACTAACGAGAGTTTAACAAAAAATTACTTACTTTATTAGGGTAAAAATTATATCCATGTTCTTAAGCCTGATAACTAGTTGTGCCAACCTTGGAATATGTCCAGGCAAACAATGTTAATATTTGTCAGTAAATCTGTTAAATCCCTCTGAAAAAAATAAATAGCTCAACATTCTTGCTAAGAATCTCAATGCGATTTTTGACTGATCATAATTTGTCATTTTGAATTATTTGTTTATTTGCCTTGCTGGTGAGCTTTTGGCTATTGTTTTGCGGCGAAATCCAAGTGTCTTTAAGATTAAGGCCTATAAAATAGTCTTCAAAATTATTTGTATATCTCTCCTGGGATTATTTCTTGATTTTCTCTGTGTACGACTGTTGGGGTTGAATTTAGTTGTGTGATTTATCAAAAGGATTTTAAACTGAACTTAAAGATTTCTCATAGAACCAGTTGGGATATAAAAGTAAAGTAAAAGTGGATTAATCTAGAGGAGCAAGTACCTTTTGATGGTGCTTAATAAAACACTGAACAGCGTTCAGTTTGAAGCCATGTCCTTGGCTACACGTTCATACTGCAGGTGTTGATGCTCAATTTAACTATTTAGCTGAAATACGATGTTTTTGGTTGCAATTGCATTCATTTTCCTATTTAATTGCAACCGCCATCTGACTTGTTTGTGAACGGTTTATGACCCCAAAGTGACACATATGCAAAGAAGAACATAGACGTCACACCGTGGTGCAATGTTTACAGATGCAACAATGGAATCTGCCATCTGTGGACCAAAGCTGTGGGTTTTAAAGGTGTTGAGCAACAGGAGGGATTGTATCGTCTCAAGATCATAGCATAATGACAGAAGCTATAAAAAAACAGATTAAAAAAACTTGGCACTGCTTGCCTCACCCCATCGTTTCTTTTCAGATTAACCACATTTGTGCAGACGGTTTGAAAACGACTAGATACATATCAGATTTAGTAACGCATATGGAAGTGGCGAAAAATCAGGCTGCCTCAAAAACGTCTGTATATCGGGTAAAATTGGTATGGGAACCTGCTGTGTGAACCTTCTTTACCTTTTGTCATGCTGTTTCAAGATATTTAAAACCTTTTTAAGAATGTTTGTTAAAATAAGATATCAGTTTCTTTTCTTTAAAAATTTCTTAACTCGAAACCATTCCTAAGTAGCATCACATAGAGTAAAACCTTCACACAGTCTTTAAGGCCTGTGCAGAGCAGCTCTGTGGGATTCTGCAGCACCTGTTCAACCTTAGCCTGACCCAAGAGAAGTTTCCACTGTTGTGGAAGACATCCTGTCTGGTTCCAGTACCAAAAAAACCCTGACATGCCCTGACATCCCAAATCATGAAGGTCCTGGAAAGACTCCTATTGGCTAAACTGTGTAAGCATACCAGGACCCCCTGCATTTTGAGTTGAAGATGCCATCATACAGCTGCTTCAACAATCCCAGTCCAGTCACCTGGACAATGCAGGCAGCTCTGTGAGGATCATGTTCTTTGAATGTCCAGTGGATTTAACACAATTCAGCCGGATCTGCTTTGTCAGAAAATCCAGAAGGCTCAGGTGGATGTTACAGCAATCACCTGAAACAATGACTACCTGACCAACAGACCACAGTTTGTCAGACTAAAAGACTGTATGTCTAACCAGGTGAAAAATAGCACAGGGGACTGTACTTTCACCATTCCTTTTCACTTCGTACACTTTAGACTTCCAGCTAAATTCAGGCTCCTGTCGTCTACATAAATACTCAGACGATTCTGCAGTTGTTGGGTGTATCAAAAATGGAGATGATAATTAGTACAGAGAGCTGGTGGAACGCTTTCTGGCATGGTGTGGGAACAGTGATCTCATCTTGAATGTGAACAAAATAAAAGAGATGATTTTAGATTTCAGGAGAAACAGGGTCAGATCAACCACTATTTAAATTATGGGAGAAGAAGTAGAGATGGTTGAGGAATATAAATACCTTTGTGTTTACCTGGACAACAGACTGGCCTGGAGATGCAACAGTGAAGCCGTCTACAAGAAGGGACAGAGCTGACTTTACTTCTCGAGGTAGCTAAAATCCTTCAAGGTTTGAAGGGTGATGATGAAAAGAAGGATTTTACATAAATTCAAGAAAATCACAGACAACCCTGAAAATCTTCTTCATGTGACTGGGTTGGAAAACAAAGTCTCTTCAGTCAAAGGTTTCTTTAGCTTAGTTGCAAAACAAATGTTACAGAAGATCTGTCCTGCCCACAGCCATCACCATCTTCAACAAATCCTTAGTTAAATGAGATACTCCAACACCATTTCCTCTCCCTTTGGGATGAAAGTCATCACACAAGTAAAGTCACAATGAACCTGCTGTGCACCAGACTTATTCTTTGCACATGGAGCTATTAAGACAACAATGGCACTGGCACACAATGCAACTCTGACCCGGTTTAAATGTGCAGATTTCATTGATAACTGCTGACTCGAGACCCCGTCTGTATCAAATGTCAAACGGAGAATTGTGTATGTGGTGGTCAGGTTGAAGGATGGGGGTCTCTCAATGTATATTTACATAGACTAATAGGTGTTTGAGGTTGGGGTGGGGATACTTTGAACTTTGACTCCATTTTGAGCCCCCCCCCCCTCACACACACTCGCACACACACAGTTCAAGCCAGTCGCTACGCTCAATCTTTGCAAATGTCATACTGGGTGAAACATCTTTTCAATACTCCCCGGCCACATTTTTTTAAAATTCACCCGGTGGACATGCACACTTTGGCTTGCTTGAAAAGCAATCATACCAAATGTCAGGCCTTTATCTATTATCAGTCTCACCATATAGGCCAATAGGCACAATATTTGAGTTTGGTGTGTTTCTGCGTGGTCGTGGGGTATTTATGTGTTTGTTTGCTATGACCGTGTGGCAGATCACCACCTCAGGAGGTGTTCTCATGTGTGCCTTTGTGTGCCTCATTTGCAGTTCGGCTTTAATTAAATTTTCACATGGAATATTGACAAAGCTCTCCTCGTTCTCTCTTGCAGTGAAATGAGTAAAGCGATTTAAACCCTCAGCTATCGATCTCCCTTGCAACCCCTCGCACTCAATACCGAAACACACTCACATGCATCTGCCCACTGATTCAAAAGTACTTACAGTAGTATGTGCTTAGGTCTCATTATACTCACCCATCTCACTTAAAGTTACACACAGCAGAGTGTAAGTATGTGGTTACATATAAGTGTCATTCCGACACATTAATATGAGGAATGCAGGATGTTTCAGTCGTTTGTTAGGGTGCCGAACCACTGAGTAAATCCGGGAATATATTTCGTTTGTGAATCAGGAGGGGAAGTAAACAGGGGTTGGCCATGTTGTAATTGTTTGGTCACGTGATAATGACGCTGGGCAGGATTGTGGAGGTGTTGGTTTTTGTGGATAACATCAACTTTAATGTCAAATATGGATATCTACCAACATTCAAAAATCGGTGCATTACGATTTAACATGCTTTAATATTTGCCCTCTCAATGGTGTGCTCAGTGTACATTTAGGGTCACTGTCATGCTGGAGGAGAAACATCCGCACAGTCTTGGGTCTTTTGCGGCTTCTAATGGCTTTTGCTGCAGGATTTTCCTGCATTTAGTCCCATATGTTTTCCTAACTTTCTTCCCAAAGCATGATACTGGTTCACCTGAACACTCTGCTGTCTTAGAAATGTTGGCTGTGTCTCGTACATACCTTAAGTCTAATTTGGGTTAAAACTTGTGCATTCTTTCAGTAAATCACTTATATTCCAGTTTTTTGATTAGGTTACTTTTAAATGCATTAACATGTTTGAATGCTTTTGCTGTGTGTGAATGCTGTGTCTTACAGATTTATTCCTATGTGAGAGACTTGATAATGCATCACATAAAAACATTTGAAAGGGCAAGCGAGAGAATCTGTAGTCTTTTTGATATGTTTCCACTCGAGTAGCTAACAATGTGTAGCCTCCCAGAGTACCACCCTTGCTCCCCTCTGGGTTTGCATGCATTCATGAGCTAAATTTAGTCGGCATTATTATGTTAGTACCCTGCTCACCGCTCTGCCAGAAGTAGGTTACTGTGCTTCTCTCTCCAGAGTTGCTGCGAGTGTGTGTTTTTCTACTAGTGCTGCACAGCGGTAGACATAATGTTCACATTTAAACTCTGGCAGTGCATGAGAGTCCAGGTGTCTACGTATTGAGATTGGGGAATGTGCAGAAGACAACACGCTAATAGATGAGTACTGCAGGCCAACATGGTGAGAGGGATATTTTGGAGATGTTTGTCATACGGGATTACCTTTTGGTATGGTGTTCCCCCCTCTGGTCATGTTAATTATTGCACTCTTTTGCGGTTGAATATGTAAAGCCCCATCTTTGTGCATAATAGTTTTTAGGGCAAAAAAAAAGAAAGAAAAGAAAGTAAGGGGGAAAAGTCACAAATATTGTTCATCAAATTTATTGACATGTTCAGAGTTTTCATGTTCAACCTTCCTTCTGTGCTTTTAGGTTTTACATCGAAAGTATTTCCTACCTTAAGGACAATGCAACAATTGAGCTCTTCTTTCTTAACGCAAAGTCCATCATATGCAAGGTAAATACTTTTATTCCTCTTATATTAGAATCTAGAATTATGCGGAAGTATTTAAGTGCTGTAAAGAAGTTTATATGTACCAACCAGTGGTACATAAAAAAACAATGTTTTTAACTGTTTAAATGTTCTCTACTATAACTGGGAGGAATAGTGAGTTTGAACACATCTAAATCACATTTTTTCTGCCCCTTGCAAAGTAACATTTAACCAACTATTATTGAAAGTATATTTATAGTTGTCTTTTTCTCACTTACTGAAACACGTATAAATTAATTGCACATAGATTGATGATTTCAAGCCTTTATGTTTGGTAATTATGATTATTTTCATCTTACAGCTAAATAAAATATAACTGATTTATACAAGATATTTTAATACAGAAATGTTTAAAACTTGCTTGGTGGTTTATAAATTTAAAAGCTATTGTCAGTCCTAAAATCAAGCCATAATAATCTGTTTTAAATTCAAATTTCAAAATCTCATTGTGGTTAGTTGTTGTTTAATGTTTTCAACCTAAAATTAACTATTTTAATACATGTACAAAAGTTTCTAAAATTGACATGATTCTGATATATTATGTTTGGACTGCAGTTACGTAACCAAGATTCAATTTGGTTCAAAATCTTTTTTGTGACAAAACTTGCTAAGCAGATGTTTTGAGGTGGGAATTGAACGTAGGATCTGCTGTTATCCAAGCAGGTTTCTTTTAGCCTCAATATTGACCTAGATGTAGAAAAGCCACATGAAAAAAAAAAACCTGGCCCTCTGTCTCGCGCACTGGTTTGATGAAGCAGAAAATATAACAGTTTGCATCAGCTGTTAGCCATCACGCTGTGTGCTGCTCCACATTCCAGCAGTTAGCGAATGATTTGACACATTTACTGCCATATGGTGCGGCGGAAGCAGATCTAGGCTTAGAAAAATGAAATAAAAATAGAATACGTACTCGAGTAAACCGTGACAGAGTTACAAAGCGAGAAAATTTGAAACTGCTGAAAACACTTGAATAAATTCAAGCTCACTCCAGCTCTCAACCCCAGTGAAGGCAGTCAGCTCAGCTGCCACTGCATTCATCGAGCAGTCGTGTATTTTGTCCAGAAGAGGGCGCGTGTTGCCTTAAGAAGCAAAAGTAATTATTTTCAGATAATTAATTTAACAGGGAAACTATTAAGTTCTTAACTTATTTTTTTTTCCTGTTAGGTTTCATTACTATCCCTTACAGCTAATAAATATTCCTTTTTATTTAATACAATTTCAGAAAAAAATATATGGAGGTGATTAGTTTGACCCTCCTATGGTTTTAAGGGATCTTAAGGTTAATTGTAGCCTTTGGCTTGCCTGCATTTTTGGGTCATGCCTCTCATATTCCTCTTTACGAAACTCTATATAGCCTTTTTGAGGTTTAGGTCATACTAGTTTGCTCAACAACACACTGAAACTAGAGTTATCATGATATATATATGACATATATAGTACTTTTGGGACTATGGGCTGCTGTCAAAATTACCTTGCCCAATTGACCAAAACTTACAGCTTCCCTACACACCACTGACATTTGAAATGTTCACCTGTAGCTGGGATTAGTTGTAACTTCTCACTTACTTTAGACATTGGACTTCAAAATTAGACTTGACATTTAGTCTTAAATGTAAAAAATTTGACCATTGAGCTACACTTCATTTCTTTTTTTCTCTTAATCAGTTAGGATGGTTCTAGAATAATCTGTGATTCACGATTGCCTTAATTGAAGGAGTGTCATTATTTTAAACATGTCCCTGATTCACCCAAACAATTTTCATCCAAAATCCACTCAAAGCTCCAGTTATCCATGTTTTGTTTTTCCAGCTTTTTCTGCCACATGTTTTTCTTCCACTTAACTTTCCAATATTCAGTTTGGCTGTAGAGCCAGATTCTTTAGCAATAACTGTATGTAGCTTATCAGTCAGCTGGAAAATTCCTAGACCACGATGCTGAAAATTCTAATTTAATACAGTAACATTAGTTTCGCTTATTTCACTCTGTCTTGTATGTATTTATATTTTAAATAAACTGAGTTCTCATTTATTAAGATGCACCTATATATAAATTCTGACAGTGCTTAAGATCCTTTATTGTCTATTATAAATTAATAGCTAAATACAAAGTAGCTAGTTAAAAAGGACACAGTATGTGAAACAGTGCTCATGCTTCTGACTTCACCAAAAAATAATCTTAAAACATTTATAAATGATTAAAAATAGCTATTAAATAGCTATTTTGTCATTTTATGTTTAGTTCGAAGTGTGTCAGAACCATAAAAGAGCAAACAATACAAGAAGATTAAACAATACAAGAAGATTTTAAAAAAAGAAATGGGTGACTTGCAGTCACCCTGGGTGGTAAACCCACTGTGGGTTTTTTTCTCATTCTCGTATTACATCCAGTCTATCTGAATTTCTAACCAATTAAGAAGTGGATTGTAAAAGCAGCATTCCTAGCATGCCTTACCCACTACTCACATCCTGTTGACCCTTATCCCTTTGTCCAGCTTTGTGTTAATGGGGAAGGTATCTCAAACATTGTTGGTAAAAATGCAAAGTAGCCACACAGATGCATGCATTCTTTTACACTAGTACCCCTTTCATATGTCTGGCTCTGATTGGGGTATTATTTTCTAATGTTTTTTATTGTCTTTTTGTTCGAGCACACTTTCAAATAAACCCAGCTTTACCTCCTTTTGTTTCCAAATGGAGAGATTAAAACGAGTGAGAAAATTGGCCACATGCTTAATGGTGTTTCGTGAATGACAAGCTTGGTCATTATCTGCCAAATAACTTGTCTTTCAAAACTTCTGACTTCATCCGCTCTCATTTTTGCAGGAGCTCATTGAAGTGGACAGCGAGGTTGTGTTTGAATTAGCCTCCTACATCCTGCAAGTAAGAACGCTTTTTTTTTTGTATCAGCTGTAACGCATGTGTGTGACTGTCCTGCATAATACTTATTTATTTGCTTGTTTCTTTGTTTATCCCTCACATTATTCCGAGTACTTGAGATATTTAATGTAATGTTGTATTCCCATGAAACAGTTGTTTAACAAATGAAATGAAAATGTCTTCAACACACTTTGATCCCAATTCAAAAAGTCTGATCTTGCATATTCTGATGGTTTCATAGTTAACAGACTAAATGTGATCGCATGTCAGTTTTCATTATGTGTTGGAACGCACTGAATTTTTTTTTTTTTACCTTTGACTAAATGTTTGATATATACGTAAGTTTTGTGACTAAATATTATTACATATAATATGTTTTCAATATTTTTCCTTTTAATACATTTGTGGGTGATTGGGACAATCACACAGGGTTCTCTCTTCAACATTAAAACTCCTCTTAACCTCCATCCTTCTCTCTTTCTCGTCCCTCCCTCAGAGTAGGTCAGTCCATTAACTGTGATTATGTGAGGTCGTTTTACACAGGCTGGCCTGAATGGTTTATATCTTTGTGTGAGTTTGAGTGTGCTCGCCCCATGTGTGCAGTTGCAGATGTACAGTATCGGGTATCTCCTCCGCAGAGCTTCAAAGGTTTCCCTCTAAATGGATGTTTAATGTCACCCCCTTTTATTCCAGCAGTGCTCCTTTTACTACTCATTTACCTCTATTACCACAACATAAACCTAGAATGTATGATTATTCTTAGTTATACCTCATGTATTCCTAACATGTGTTGATTTTTACTCTTGATTTTTTTCAGGAAGCTAAAGGGGATTCTACCAGGTAAGCACTGATTCAGTAATAACAGAAGATTTGTTATATAAAATATTCCTACTATTCTTTCAGGTGTTATTAGGAGAGAGTAGGCACTAATTACACTAATTACTAACATGCTTCCACTGGGCCAATACGCGGCCATGATGTGTCCTACCACAACTATGCTGATGACACTCAGATCTACGTGTCGCTGACAGCAGGAGAACATGGGCCTGTTGATTTATTGTGTCACTGTATTGAACAGATCAGTCTGTGGATGCAGAACAACTTCCTCCACTTAAACTGAAATCTTTGTCTGTGGCCCACAAAAACAAAGAGAAAGTGTCATCAGTTACCTTCTGACCCTTTCTCTGGAACCTAAACATCAGGTCAAAAATCTTGGGGTAATACTGGATTCTGACCTGAACTTCAACAGCCACATTAAATCAGTAACATCAGCAGCCTTTTACCATCTTAAAAACATTGCCAGAATCAGAGGAATAGTCTCTAAACCAGACCTAGAAAGACTTATCCATGCTTTTATATCTAGCAGGTTAGACTACTGTAACGGCCTGCTCACTGGGCTTTCTAAATGGGCCTTTAGACAGCTTCAGAACATCCAGAATGCTGCTGCTCGAGTTCTGACCAAAACCGGGAAATATGACCATAATACTCCAGTGCTCAAGTCTCTGCACTGGCTTCCTGTCACTCAAACAATAGACTTTAAAATAGCCTTGCTTGTGTACAAGTCTCTTCATGGTTTAGCCCCAAAGTACATATCTGACATGTTAGAGCCATATGAACCAGCCAGGACTCTGAGAACCTCAGGTAGTGGCCTCCTGCTGATGCCCAGAGTCAGGACCAAACAAGGGGAGGCTTCATTCCAGTTTTATGCTCCTAAAAATCTGGAACAGTCTTCCTGAAGAGGTGAGACTGGTTTCAACTCTGCCGTTGTTTAAATCCAGGCTGAAAAAAGCCTTATTTAACTGTGCATATAGCAACTGAGAATATTATTTCTATTATTAGAATTATAATTTAATTTTAATTTTATTTCTTTTAAATTCCGAGCTGATTTTATTGTTTCATTTTCTGATCTTTTTTCCTATGTAAAGCACTTTGAATTGTGTTGTACACGAAAATGTGGTATACAAATCAGCTTGTCTTGCCGTGCCCTTGCCTAATTACATCAACCCCCTCCGAACTAACTATGTATTTATAGTTTGCCTGTAGTTTCAATCTCTTGCAGAATGTTTTCTTGATCTAAACCGAACTTAAGCTAGTCAATGCGAAGTGTGTGTTAGAAAGCATGATGCTTTCTGCAGGGGCGGAACTACATATTTTTGAGGTGGATGCGAACATGTCACAACGGTGCCCGCATTACATAAACTTGTACAAGCCAAAGAGCCGATTCTGTTAGACTTTGTCTAGAACCACCGATGGGCTGCAGGTCTAAGGCATTTTGTTAGCATCTTTTCCTTCATTTTTATAGCCTGATAGGAAACCTTATCCAAACGGGCAACCCACATTAATAATCCTAACAAACAGAGTATTTATTTATTTAATATTACCCCACTCCCCGCCACCCGTCTCACACAGCTTTTCTCCCTTAGTCATGCACTTTGAAAATATTGTAGTCATATTATGGGATTTTTTTAAGTTTACATATTATATCTGGTGATCAATTCAATCATGAGCAAATAAGAAGTTTAATAAAGTACAAATATATAGTAGTAGTGGCACTCAGTGCTCTCCTTCTTCTTCATTATCTGCACCTCTCTGCTCCACATTCTCCTTTGTGGTGATTGACTCGCCCTGTCTGCCTGCACTAACTTCCCCCAGCCCCCGAAAAAACCACAATGAAAGCTGGTCATCATACATTCAAACCATCATGGTATTTAGGTTTTTGTTGCCTCCCTAATGTAATTATTCATACCTGATGTCATCACTTGTCTCTTCTATCACTGACCTCATGTCTGCCTCTTTCACCCCTTGTCTGTGGCATTCTCCACTTAGTCATATGGTCAAAAAAGCCTTTTATATTAGTTATAAAAATTACAGATCTTAATACAGTTTAAAAAAAATTATATTTAAACATTTTTGCTTGGGATTAAGTAAGTTTAAAATATACAGCAGTTAAAACACAATAAAACAAATCTTTAAATTTAAAGGATCTCCTTGTTGGATTACAGTTACTGACTGGACATTGCATCTGATCTGACTTATCAGATACATCCCAACACCACTTTAGTGATATTGAATAAGACATTTAAACTCAAGTGTCCCCCTGCCAAAATGTTTGGTAGCATGGACTTATTTGTCTTATACACACATAAACTTGTACAACTCATCTTTAATTAAAGAATCAATAATAATACATAAACATATGAGTAAATAAATTGCAGAGGGCTAAGCGTTGGACCATAGCTGGGTCCTGTGTTAATATTTCCTGAGTTTTATTAACATGTAGATATGTGTGTGTGACAGGCGTTTGTATCTGATATTCATAGAAATACAGAACAAATCACGTCCCTTATTGGTTCAATAGGGGAGGCATCATTTAACAGCCAAATATGGGACGATTCCGCTTTTTTTCATCCTGAACATCTTTATCTTTCTCCCTATTCCTTTTTCTGTTTTGCGCCCCGTATAGCTTTTTTCTCTGCCGCTCCATCTTATCGTCAAGTTCACAACGAGGGATAGTCTAAGATTTCAAACAAACAAACAAAAACAAAAAAACGCGCCTGAGTGCGTCTCTTTGCTCAAGCCATCTGTGTGGGAAGGGAGAGCAAAAGGAGGGGAGGTCAAAGAGCAGAGGGGCGCCTCATCAATGGCTTTACTCTCTTATTGATAATTTCATGCTGCTAAATATAGAAAATGCCAACTAAAAAAACTTTTTTTCTATTAGGAGTTTTGACGCCCCCTCCAGTGCAGCGCCTCTATGCGTTTCATAGACTGCATACCCACTTTTTGCACCACTGGCTTTCTGTGTGATTTACCTGAAAGGAGAAGCTTAGATAGGGAGACAATGGAGTTGATGATATCAGCTGTTTATCTGCTCCCGCTCTCCTTTGAATAGTTTTTATCACTCATAAGCAACTCACATCCCTTGTAAATGTAAATGATTTTCTTGTCAAATTTTTTTTACTTGAAATCACATTTTTCGGGTTGATGATGGAGCTAACTAACCAACTTACTAATGTCATTGTAGCAAGTGACAAAAAAAAATTAAACCATAATTAAATTTCCTTTTGATTCTAAAGCTGTTGTGCTGTCTATATCTGGAATACTTAATCTGAGCTGCAGCCTTTAAGTAAATCTTTCAGTGGTCATAAATCTACACCATTCCCTGATCACTGATAACAGACAACAGCAGCCATCACCTTTGACCCCATTTGTGACTGTGAAAGAAGCTAATACACGAAACATCTAAGA
>JAVLVB010000262.1:73410-111817 GCA_032876305.1 Orestias chungarensis
TGTTATGTTCTAGTTTTGTGTTAGTCTGTCACGTAAAATCCCAATTCCATACATTGAGGTCTGTGGGTTTTAACCAAACAAGATGTGAGCCAGCTCAGAGCGCATGAACAACTGTACCGGAGGAACAAAAGCAGACAGCTGTTTCCACACATCCAAGAAAAGACTGGGCGGATGGGATCTCTTCCAGAGTCTTAGCTCATAGGTTGTCATGTTCCCGGGGCTTTTCCCAATCTTCTGGGACTTTTGATGGAGGCTGGAGCGAAGTCTGGGGATTACAGTTGAACACTAAGAACTCTTGCCACTGGGGGTCTGAAAAACGGAATCTGGGGTCAAGTGCTTGTAGTTTTCTGCATGGCTCCGTGTCTCATTTACTCTATCTGCGTCTTAATCTCTTCTAGCTCCTTCCCTGATAGTTTTTATCCCCTCTTGTCTTTACTTATCGTTTGAGTTCACATGTGTGTTGCTGTTGCTCTTTTTCTTCCTGCAGCTGTTTAGACTTAGACCACACCCAGTGCTTAAAATAGAGCCAATTCTTCTGGCCATCAGCAGTTATTCTTATTTTTTTGACTGGATGTAGTTATTTTTCTCCTTTTACCCCAGATTGATTCTAAAACTGTTGAATATATAGGATTAATTTTATATTCCCATTTCAGTTAATTTTGGCATCTTTTAGGCTTTTATGCGCATGAAAAACCATTTTCAACTTATTACGGAGATTAGAGAAATTAAGTTAATAATGTTTTTTTCTTTTTACTATTTTCATTTGCAGTGATAATACAACCAGATCTGATTTGAAAAAGCTCCCTGCTCTGCCCACTCAAGCTCTAAAAGAGCACCCATCTCTGGCTTACTGGTAGGAACCTGCACATTTAATAATCGTGCAAATACATTTTTTGTCCAATTCAACTATAATGTCCTGTACTCTCCTTCGGCTCTCTTCTACAGCGAGGACCGGGTCATAGAGCATTACAAGAAGCTCAGTGGGCAGTCTAGAGGGCAGGCTATTGTAAAGTAAGAATGTTTATGTGTCTCAGGTTTTGTTATTGCACTTTAAGTGGAAGACTTTCTTCCTTTTTTTAGTTACATATCTGTCTTTCTGCTCCTTACAGTTATATGAGCATTGTGGAATCCCTGCCCACATATGGAGTGCATTACTATGCTGTAAAGGTACGCTTTTACTAGTTTGCCTTTACCTCTTTTTTTCTCACACATGCACTGCACAGATTTTGGTTTCCTTGGAGCCTGCAGGCAAAAAAATCTGGGAACTTTTGCTGTTTTGTTTTTTTAGGACAAACAGGGGATCCCGTGGTGGCTTGGTCTGAGCTATAAAGGGATCTTTCAGTATGACTACCAGGATAAAGTCAAACCAAGGAAGGTGAGATGGTCCTTAAATATTGCCACTGAGTCTTGCTCCTAAAATCTGATATTTTGTACTCATGCCTTTTGGTTAAACTACAAAATTGCTCTTCAAAGCATCGATGGCTTTTAAAGGAATCAGATTTTCTCTCTTTTTTTGTATTATTTGAAGATGTGCAGCTTTGGTTGAAGTCATTTCCATGTGTGGATAAGTTCTGAAGAAAAAGTGCCTGTTTATGGACAAAATGTATTTCTAACCATTCATTTATCCATGCATCCAGTATATATTGCAATTTTTGAACTTTACTCTACTGGAAAACATGTAGAACCCTTGTCTGTAACATTTTGTGACGGACTTTGTGATTGTTTAGAGAGATCACAGCGTTTCATGATTGCAACTGTCTGGAGACACTGTTGTTTGAATGAAACATCCTGTCCTGAACTTATTTCTGCTTTTCTGAGGGTACCTTCCTTCCAGTCAGAGTGTTTGGAATAAATGGATAAATGAGTCGCTGTTTATTTTATCTTTGACTGCTGGTCTTGTTCAGGGTCTTTAACTCCTGCTTACAGCGTCGTCCCACATGGCGTTAACCTCATTACAAATAGCCCCTTAATCTTTTGCTGACAAACACAAACAGACAGTCAGCAACCAGTCCAAACGTTGAACCCACCATCCTTTTTCCTGTCTACTAAATATTTTCCTGTTTACCGCTAATATGCTTAGTTAGTGCGCCTGCATCTAATTTGGACAAGTTTAGTCGAAATTGTCTCATTAAAAACCTTTGAAACATCTCTTGTGTTAGATATTGATATGATAATAAATTTAATGGGTAAAAACCGGGTTTTTACTGACAAACCTTTAATCATTTGTTATCATCCTATTGACAAAAAAATACAGAAACCACAGATGAACATAATTTTATTTGAGGAGGTGCAGAAAGATTACAGAATTCCCTCACAAGTGAATTATCAAGTATTCAACGTCTGTAAAAACTCTCAGTATGAGTCACTGGTCCATTAACATTCAGTGCCGACACACACAGGCTTTCATGAGCAAAGACTGAGACAGTCTTCTCTTCGGCGCAAACTGCTTCTGCATCGCAAGTTCAGTTAAAGCCCATTGAGAACACTGCAGATGAGCCTGTATGTTTCACTTTCACAGCTTAAAGCTGAAAGAGAGGGAGGTCTTCAGTGCCCCTCGCTTCTTTGTTAGATAAGTAATCACTGTTTGAACTAGCGGAAAGCAGATTTTGTGATTAGTACGTCAGCTATCAGTAACCATGACTCAGAGACTATCCTGTTGACCATCAGTCCTCTGACTCAAGATGGTGTAACATCTTTAGTAACAATAACATATACACACTTGAAAGACACACATTTTTAAAATTTTATTAAACTAATGAAGTTCAAATTGTCTTGGACAGAAAATGTACATATAATTAATTCTGTTTGTAATTAAACGTTCTTTTTTTACAGTAGTTGAACCAGCTGTTTTAAACACACACTCTCTACCACAGGTATTTGGGCTATTTTTAACGTGAAAAGAATGCAAACATATCTACAATATGGTTGTACTTGGGTTTACTGCATAACCACACACTGTTCTGAGGTCTCATTAGAGTCTTGTGATTTCTGTAGGCAACCATTATAGAGTTTGCACATTGACTAAGTACCTTTTAAAGACTGATTAAGACTAACTCATAGGTTCTGTTAGGAGTTTGTCAGGTGTTTCTTGTTTATTTTCTAACTACTAGGGATTTATCCATAAATGAATCTATACCCCCAGAGCATTTACACAGATAACGTTCATCTGATTTGTCCTTATAAAATCCAATGCGTTCAGACATCATCTATTTCAGAAGTTGGTATTTTAGGTTTTAATTTGTGTAAGGCTGAAAATATATCACGAATAATAGGAAGTGATTTCAGATTGATGTGCAGCTCCTTGGCAATGGCCAGATATAGTGAGTGCCATTAAGCAGTACCTCCATCCAAACACAAAACAATTATCTTGCTTGCGCAAAAGTCCAAGTCCAAAAAAAAAATATATATAATAATAATAATACCTCGCGTCATTGTAGATGTCCTGGCCTACGTTGTTTAAATGTTCTATTCTTCTGTAATCTCTAGGGAGTCTGCTACAACAGAGAAAGGCATTTGCACTCTATCAGGATTGACCTTTTATATCTATGATCGATGTGCGTTTGGTTGTGCTGACATTATTATGAGACAGGCGAGGGTCTGTCCACATGAGCACTCTGTTCGCTGATGAATAGCCACCAGTCACTTCCTGTGCTTGTGTTGCTGTGCCATTGTGTAGTAGTAGTCTACGGCCAAGAGGAAGAGGGTCTGTAGTGTGTGCGCGCTTGTGTGTGTGCGTGCGTGCGTGCGTGTGTGTGTGTGTGTGTGTGTGCAGACGTACATGCACTACTCTAATAACAGAAACGCCCAGTGGCTTTTAGACAATCACAAGAGCTAGTCAGGGTTTTTCTAAATAAATATGCTTTAAATTAGGTTGAATTAAAAAAATGCACAAATACTTAGTGGTATAAGATGTACAATAATGTATGTAAATGAATGTAATGTAACAGTAGTATTTAACTCAGCATTTTATTTCATTCAAAAGGCAGATTTTCCAAATATCAATTTTAAATGGAAACCAACTTTGTCGTTTGAAGTCAGAACTCCAAGCTTGTTTCACACAAACACATGTAGCCATGTGGTATTTGTTTGGTAACGTGACAGTCATAGTGATAAAAGCACAACCAACGACATGCGTAACGCTAAAGGAGACTGTTTACAGCAGGGGATCACACTGGCTACTAATTCTGTTGACCAAGAACAGGAGAATTGTGGTTACTATACAGATATGGCTGAATTTAGGTCAATATAGGTCTCAATTTCACCTGGAACATCGAGATGATGAGGTCCGAATTGGGCGCACAAAGCGTGAAAGCATAGATCCACTCTGCCTTTTACCAACTGAAAATTGAACATGTGTAAATTAAAGTTATATCAGAGTGTTATATGTTAAAACTCCTCCAATTTAAGAATTAATTCATTTGAACTATCTTTTATGGATGCTTGCATGTATGATGCCTACATCACAGTTAGCTGGTCTTTTATTTACACTGTAAACAAAATCTGTAAGTACCACAAACTGCAAGTCAAGTTCCACAAATATGGTCTGTGGAAGACCTTTTAAAATAAATAAATAAATAAATAAATCTCCACAGCTATGGCCCATTTCTAACCAACACACCCACACACGCTGAATCTGCCCCGCCTGCTACATTTAGCACCACGCTACATTAGCACTTCACACTCCACTGAAAGCTTACGGTACAGCAGGACTTTAGATAAGACAGCTGATTTTCTTTCCCCCATATATTCACATCATAATTGAAAGTCAGTTTTCCTTCTCAGGGTATCCGTTTACCTTGTATGTTTTATACTGTTGCTCCTTCTCCTATGCATATCAGTTAAACTGATGGAGGCAGAAAATCCTCTTCATTCTACTTTTTTAGGTAACTAGAACCAGACTCAAAGTTCTAACTAACATGGCACTTCAATCACCGGGCCAGCAGAAAGATTCATTCCTACTTTCCAGCCTGCACACACACACACACACACACACACCACATCCTCCACACCGACCCGTTGTTACACACACACCTCCCAACTGCAGCCTGGAGCTGAACACCGAGTCCCTGAGGGAGGGAGGAGGGGTCATGAGGAGGGGATAAACTCCCCTTCTCGTTTCTAAACCCTCCCAGCAAAACTCCAGGAGAGGAGGAAACTTAACTTGACTCACTTTCTCTGCACCAACATACACACACTCACACACACACACTCACACAGCTCCAGATGGTGAACACACACCACCTCGAACCTCTCTTTTCCTCTTACGCTTGGAAGGACGGAACCTACACACTTCTAGCACGTCTTTAGGGAAGCTTTTCTGCACAGCTGGCTTGAGCTTTATTTCTCAGGGACACAAATGGTTTATGAAGGAGACGGCAGAGGATTTAAGAAAAGGGACGTCAAGCCTCCTTCTGCTCGCACTGTCTTACTTCAGAGTGAAGTCATCCAGTGCTAGGATCCTTTGTGGAAAGATCGCCTGGTCTGGACCTGATCATAGACCTGATCACAGACCTCTAGATTTAAGGTCTCCTCTTACAGAGTTTCTTAACAGCTTCTTTCTTATCAACACTTTATTTTTTTTTCTCCCTAAATCTCTGTCTCCTTCGCGCGTTCCTGCCAAAATAAAAAGAATCGTTCTGGATAAGGATCGGGATAAGGCTGTGTGGATTTATTGCGAAGCACGTTTCCTGTAAGCTCTCCTAAAGGCTGTCTGTTTTTTTTTCTTAAACCTCAGGTGTTTCAATGGCGTCAGCTGGAGAACCTTTACTTCAGAGAGAAGAAGTTTTCAGTGGAAGTTCATGACCCCAGGAGGTAAATTTATATTACAAACTGAAGCATTTCATTGTGTGTTTTTTTTCATATATAAATATACTGTCTTGACTTCTGAGACCATTGTTGAGTCATTACAGTTCATTTTGTTGATCTCGGCTTTTAATTTTAAAAAGGAAATGATAACTAAATGATTGCTAAGATGAGAACACCTTCTCGTGTTTTTTTACTAGTAAATGCATATTCAGACATGTGTGTAAATGCAAACACTGAAAGTATAACCTGTGTTCAGCAGGAAGAGCAGAGCTCGAAGTCGAATTTATTCCAAGTAGCAGAAATTTTGTTTTGGCATCCCAGCAGAACGCTGAGGATGTAATGGTAGAGAAGATTGATAGTCTTAAACATGTGTTCACACACACAAACACACATAGTAAAGCATTGACAGATTAAAGGAGAAGGAGAGAGAGAGAGAGTTATTCTACAGACAAAGGGAGGGAATGAGTGAAAGAGAAGAGGTGAAACAGGGAGCAGCGGTCTGTTCTTTAAAGGAAGCTGTCATTAGACTGATCTGGTCTGGTGCAGATTTGTGTTTATGAAAGGATGATTAAACACTTTAAGACATTGCATGTGGCTTTGGTAAAAAAAAAAACAAGAAAAAAAACACATCAGCTGTAGTCACTAGAGTAACTGAAAAGCTTTTACTATCAGTGTATATACGGAGGCCTTGTGTCCGCTCCTACTGTAGGGCGTCGGTCACCAGAAGGACGTTTGGACACAGTGGCATCGCTGTGCATACCTGGTACGCCTGTCCTGCTCTCATCAAGTCCATCTGGGCCATGGCTATTAGCCAGCATCAGTTCTACCTGGACCGCAAGCAGAGCAAGGTCAGTTTTTAAAACAGACAGCCGTCTCAACATGTTTGTTTTCCCAAATAAAATGTCATTTGTCATGACTGGGTTGGCCATGCAATGGCCGGTACATAACAGTTGTAAATCAAACAAAATGTAGCATCTTGTGTAATGTTCTGAACGACATTTGGGTTTTGTTTACAATTATCAAAAGTAATTAAATATTTGACTTAAATTACTCTGTGTAAGGATTGTCTATAATTTTCACATTTAAAACTAAATTATGTCTTGATCAGATATTTTAATTAACCGGAAAGCAACTGTATTTTTGCATACGTTTTTTGTTTTTTTGTGCAAATGTTTCTTTTTTGTGGTCGTTCCAGTCAAAGATCCATGCTGCGCGGAGTCTGAGTGAGATCGCGATAGATCTAACAGAGACAGGAACCCTAAAGACCTCCAAACTGGCCAACATGGGCAGCAAGGGCAAGATTATCAGCGGCAGCAGCGGCAGTCTCCTCTCCTCAGGTTGGTGTGAGTGTGTTGGTGAGGGAAAGATGTGACAAACACAGGGGAAAGACTAACACCGGACTCTGTATGTGTTTGGATGTGTTGGCCTTGGCAGTGAGGAGCTTTGGAGGGACGGAGACAGCTGTTGCTGGAAACAGAATACTCATTCTCAGTCGAATGTTCTCACGCGTATACTGTACAGAAACCCCACCCTGTGTCTTTCAGTATGTATGGAATACCACTCCCAAGTTCTGGTCACAGATTCATCCTCCAGAGGCCCCTGACTCCTCTAAATTTAGGGCCTGAGAGAATGAGAGGGCAACAGTAATGAGTGCATTGGCTTTAAAACAATGCTTATCTGTGCTAAACAAGCAATGCCTGGAAGAGAAGGTTTGTTTTGCAAATGAAGTTATAGGTAAAGAGAAAATGCCCTTTAAATTCGGTTTCCTGCATCGTCGGCTTTACGGTGTTAAGGTAAAATTGAAATCCGTTCTCTGCTAAGCATGCATAAATGAATCATCAAAAGCTCAAAAACATTACACTCACTATCGTTGATCTTTGTCTTTGTTTGACACAGTATTCATGTGCAAATTATGATTCTTTGTGTGTAAAACTGTGTTCTTTGAAAGGTCAGTCACACAGTCAGCAACATTCGATCAGTGGGAAAGCAACAGAAAGGAGAACAGAGTCTTAGCTTGTTTGTGTTGTTTTCAGCTGGCACCATCTCAGGGCCCTGGAGAAGTGCGTCACTGACTTTGTCCTGAATTGCCCTTTCCTCTAAACTCTCCCGTGCTCCCACAAACAACAGCGCTAAAAATTAGCTTATCAAAACGTTCCATTCACTTCCCTGTAAACATCCTGTAGGAGCAGCAGGTGCACACGCAGCTTTTCTCCCGCTTCCCCACTCTGCCCGACAGGACAGCTTCTGACTCTTAGACCCACTTTTTATGTGCTGTCTGCACCTTGCAGGCTCGCAGGAGTCAGACAGTTCCCAAACTGCTAAGAAGGACATGCTGGCAGCGCTAAGGGCCAGACAGGAAGCTCTGGAGGAAACCCTGCGACAGAGACTGGAGGAACTCAAGAGCATCTGCATCAGAGAGGCGGTATGAGAGAAATAATCACACAATTAGCTGTAGTAGAATATTTTTGGACACCCAATTTTTTTTTTTACTTTATTGCCCTCGTGTTTTGCAGGAACTGACAGGAAAACTTCCAAAGGAATATCCTCTGGATCCCGGAGAGGAACCCCCCATGGTGAGGCGGAAGATTGGCACTGCCTTCAAACTGGATGAGCAGAAAATATTACCAAAGGGCGAGGTAAATGCCTAAATCCTAGTTCCCCTTATCACCCTTTTTGTTATTGTTGTCGTATTTCTCCTCTCACCCAAAGAAGCATAAACATACATGACATCATGAAGTTAAAAAATATATTTATTTTAAAGTGATGTTGAGGTTTGTTTCCAAAAGAAAAGTATAAAATGCCGCATTGTGCTCCTAGAAAAGTTTCCTTTTGCCTCCTTTTGTTTCCAGGGGTAGCTTTTCGCACTGAGCAGAACTTCTAAATATAGCGCGGCTGCATTTTCACCACAGGAAGTGGTGATAGTAGGATTTTGTGCGTGCCTGTGTGTGTGTGTGTGTGTGTGTGTGTGTGTGTGTGTGTGTGTGTGTGTGTGTGTGTGTGTGTGTGTGTGTGTGTGTGTGTGTGTGTGTGTGTGTGTGTGTGTGTGTGTGTGTGTGTGTGTGTGTGTGTGTGTGTGTGTGTGTGTGTGTGTGTGTGTGTGTGTGTGTGTGTTTCTCTGAGGTTGTGTTCTTTGAAAAGAGTCCAGGGACACAGTATCACAAAAACCACCTTCCAAGCAAAAGTATGTGTTATAATTCAACTCTGAGCACCTTCAACCGCGTACACAGAAATAGAAAGCGGCGCTGCAACAGCCACTGTTAGTGGGAAGGATCCTTCAGAGCAGATATAATCTAATATTAAGGGAACCGAAAGGTAACGCATCATTATCTCCGTTGAGGTAACTGGAATCATATGTTTGGGCTCTCACGGTCCTGTGTTGCAGGAGAGCTACTTTTGAGTCACAAGACAGACATCCATTTACCAGTCAGGGCTGTGCAACTCAGACTTAACATGCATACGCTATACTGGTACTTGCATCTATGTAATGTTTTGAATATGTATTCTTTGGTAAAACTGCTCTGCTCCAAAAACCTCCCGAGATAAGTTGTGTTAGAGGGGATAGAGTCATTCTGGGAATCTCAGACTTGTTGTTGGACTTTACATTTGCAACTTCTTCTTTTATTTAAAAGTTCTCCCCGGTGTGTTTATTATAGGAAGAGGAGCTTGAGCGTTTGGAGTGCGAATTTGCCATTCAGTCGCAGATTACGGAGGCTGCCAGGCGTCTGGCCAGTGATCCTCACGTGAGCAGCAAAAAGCTGAAGAAGCAGAGGAAAACCTCTTATCTGAAAGCACTAAAGAAGCTGCAGGAAATTGAGAACTCTATCAACGAGTACCGCGTACGCTCGGGCAAGAACCCCACACAGAGGGCGTCGCTTATCATAGAAGGTACAGATTTAGATCGAGACAGGCCAGATTCCTTTATTTTCATCACTAATACTTAAACATGTTTGCATTTTTCCTCATTTCTTCCCGTAGAAGCCAATATTTGCTCTGAAGACAGTTCATTGTCTGATGCACTGGTGTTAGATGATGGTAAAACTTTTATGTCATTTCCTAAATGTAATGTTTTCATACGTCATAATAGTAATTATATAAGTCGTGACCACTTCTTTTTTTTTTTTGAATTACAGATGATCCTCAAGTTACAGGTACCCCAACGTTCTCTCCTGTAGCGTCGCCTCATAAAGGCCTTCCTCCACGTCCCCCGTCTCACAGCCGGCCTCCTCCCCCGCAGTCTCTGGATGGACTGCGACACATGCACTTCACTCGCTCTGACTATGATAAATCTCCCATTAAACCTAAGATGTGGAGCGAATCATCACTGGATGAGCCGTACGAAAAAGTAAAGAAACGCGCCTCTCACTCCAGGTACTCTTATTCTTCTTAGTATCGTGTACAAACTGTTTAATACAAATTTGAACCTTTTGACAGTTTTCTATGTTACTTCCACAAACTTCAGTTTGCTTTACTAGAATTTCCTGTGGTAGTGTAACAAATGTAGCACATAATTGTGAAGCATAAGAAAAACCGTCCATATTTTTCCAAGGCCTTAAAAAAAATAGAAATGTGTGGTGGGTAATTATATCTGGCCTGTTTTACTGGGAAAACGAGAAAACAATCAGGACAACCTATTGCCTCGTAAGGTCTTCTGTTCTATGAAGTCCTCAGAGGTTTAATAGAGATAATTATTGAACAACAATGTAGGGGATAAACCAAATAAGTAGAAGGATGCATTCTGGTCAGATTAAACCAAAGACAGACTTTTAGGGCTACCTAAAAATGCAATTTGTAAAGGGAAAATACCACTACACATCACCCTGGACACTATCCTTAATGTGAATCACGTTTCCATCTTAAGGGAGATGCTTATTTTTCAGCAGGGACAGAAAACCGCCTCAGTTAATGTGAGTGAGGTCGCAGTTCACCTTTCAGCCGGACAATACGCCTAAATATGGTGGTTTAGATAAAAGTAATGTCAAGTGGTAAAATTCACAGACTCTCTCCGTCCGGTCCGTTACACAATAAATAATGGGCAAGATGTTTGGTTTCCAGATGGGAAAACAGTCATGACTCAAAAGACTTGAAACTGTAACTCCTGTAAAAGTTGATTTCACAAAGTATTGACTAGAGTTGAGCAGAAAAACCTTACAAATACATGTCACACTTTACAGAAATGTTTAGTATTTAAAACAACTACTTTGTGTTGATGTGGGGTGCTTTATCACAACAAATCCTAATACTGTGACAAAATAGTTTTTTTGCATGCGGTTTGATTGTGTATTTATAATGTAAACACCTTTAGAGAAAACAGCAAATTGCCAATCGATGCAAGGGACACACGAATGTATGAAAGGTAATAATACTGGGGGTTTTTTTTGCCTTTGTGTTCAGTCACAGGCGTTTTCCAAGCTCTGGCAGTGGAGAAGCAGGGGGCAGTAATTCCCTTCAGAGCAGCCCGATTAGGAACTCGCCTCACCGGAACTCTCAGTCCAGCATGCCATCGACGCCGGACCTGAAAACTAGAACTTCACACTATGTACATTCCACTAGGTTAGTCGGCATATGACTGAGTTCAATACCTAAACAGACGAACTCTGTGAGTTGAAATGTCATTTATAACCTTTTCTCATTCTTTGTTTCAAAGGTCAGTGGACATCAGTACCACACGTCTGCACAGTCTCTCTCAGCACTTTAGGAACCGCAGCTCCAGTCTTGAGTCACAGGGCAAACTGCTTGCGTCCGATCCCGATGCACATCCACTTACCTTGGGCAGTCCCGACTTTTTCCTTGGCCCCGGACGAGGCTCCAATGGCTCTGACCCACTGGATGACTGTTCATCCTGTACCAGCCAAAGCAGCTCAGAGCATTATTGCCCCTCTGGTGGACCGCCTGGCAGCAACCCAAACTACTCTACTCTGGGGGAGGACTCACCTTCCAAAGCCAGGCAAAGACAACGGCAAAGACACAGGTGAGGTTTCACTTATGAATGCAACGCCATCTGTTCATTTTGTCAAAAAACTGTGTTGTAATCAGCGTCAAAAAATTTTCTCCTAAGGTCTGCTGGTCTCTTGGGTTCCTCTAACTCGGGCTCTATGCCAAATCTGGCCGCTAAGAACGGTTCGGTTGGAGGCTCAGGTGGAGGTGGGATCGGAGGTGGCCATCATGGAGTTTACCTCCATAGCCAGAGCCAGCCTTCCTCCCAGTACCGCATCAAGGAGTACCCTCTGTATGTGGAGGGTAGTTCGAACGGTGTAGTGGTGCGCAGTCTAGAGAGCGACCAGGAGGGTCACTATAGCGTAAAGGCCCAGTTTAAGACCTCTAGCTCCTACACGGCCGGCGGACTTTACAAGGAAGCATGGGGTGGAGAGGAAGGCGGAGAGGGAAGCGGCCGGCTCACGCCATCGCGATCTCAGATCGTACGGACTCCATCATTAGGGAGAGACGGTGGTGGAGGAGGGGGAAGGGCGGCGGTGTCCGATGAGCTACGTTGTTGGTATCAGAGATCATCAGGGAGCCTAAAAGAACGAAATCATTCACATTCAGGATCCACATCTTCTGAGACGGGGTCACAGCAAGGCACTCTTGGACATGGACGGGGGAGCAGAGTCGGATCACTTGCCAAGGGCTCACCAAGTATGCTTACAATTATTTTTATTAAACGCCATGGAGTATATTGGACGTTTTATACCATCAGCTGTTTCCCGTTAGAGAAAAATGTCTCGCAAGCAGGATAAAAACCGACCGACTAATTATGATTTGTTTCCTCTTTTTCATCAACTTTGAAAGGGATTCAGAACAGTTAGTTGAACGATTAGTTGAGTTTTCTTTGTGTAGGTGACATTTTATATTTCAAGTAAAGAACCTTAATTTGACAATACATAAACATAAAATAATTAAAGCATAGAATTTAAAAATAATTGAGGTTAGACGTTGGAGCTGTGACATTGTTGTGTTATCACAAGGAGAAGGCGTTAGCATGAGGTAAAAAAAAAACCCACAAAAGAAATGTAAACAGAAACTAAAATGTAAAGTAAACGGAGGGGGAAAAAACTGCATAGTTGCAATTAAAAACAAATGTAAACTAGACATAAATTAAGCAGTTATATGCTATAACTATAACTTAGAAGCATTAATTAGGGATCATTTGCAAAATATTGAAATGTTTATTGAAGTAAAGTAGTTGTCCTGCAATAAATCCAGAGTTCTTATGTAGTCTTTAAAAAATCAGGAATGGAAGCATGGAGGGTGTTTTTATTGTTATAAAACATTTCTGGACAAGCATAAGAGGACAACAACATTATTTATTCAAAGCTGTTATATATTTAAATTTTATTCTGAATGATTCCTCATTATTTGGTGGTTTTGTAATTCAATAAGATGGTTTGTAATTTGTTTTCCATGTTTCTTGATGGAAGTAACGCATTAGACTAAATACAACTTAAATAAAATACAATCTCTTAAGTCTTAAAAACAACTGTATTTTTCTAGTTTTGGATAACACAAACCTCATGACGAGCCAAAGAGATACATATTATGACTTGGAGGTTACCTAAGTTCACACAGATCCCTACAAAAAATAAAAATAATCACAAACCTTTTTTTTTATTTTTCTCCAACTGACTCCAAAGGGAAAACGCATTTGTCACAATGAGACTAAATTCCCCAGCCTACATGTGAAGCATAGCTGGAATTCCTGTAGTCCGTCACCCCTTTGTCAGCTTTACTGTCCGTTCTCCCTTCAGCTGCTTCCCCTCACTGCCAGAGGAGTCTGACACCATCTAGCGAGCAGGCAGCCACGCCCACGCCGCCCTGTAGCCCACAGCACATCTTTAACTGGAAAAGCGGGTAAGAAAACTCACTACGGTCTCCGGACGGTACCAGAAAGCTTCAGCTTCTATCTCGTCATCTCTGCTGAACGCTGACCCATAATGCACTCGAGAGGGTCGTGGTTATGTTTCTATGTTTGTCAGGGTTAATGGTTTTCTCATCACGCTTTATGTGATTTGGATTTCTTTTTCAAAGCTTCTGTTTAACATCTTCATAACATCATAGAGCTAACTCAATGTATTTGTTTGCCTTTTTTTCTCTTCTTTCCCAATCATACCCCACCTTTTTCTTTATTGACAACCCTCCTATTACATAATATTTTTCATTCCTCTCTTGTTTGTCTTTCTGTCTTACTAACCCTCCTATCCTTATGTGTGTGTCCTCTCTCCTGGTTTAGAGGCACAGCAGACAGCTCTCCTACTGAGGACGTCTGTCAGTCTCCCCCTCAGCCCAGCTCTGATGCATAGAGGTACCGTTTAGCATTGGTAGTAAAACATACCAGTAGCACAAAGTGGTTTTGGAAGAAAATAGACTTTTTAGTTGTCCCCATATGTTAACATTTTGTAGATATCAGGCAACTGTGCACAGTGGTTCGATTTGAGATGGATATTTAGATCTGTTTGATATCAGAAAAGCACTAAGCTGAATTTTTTTACACAATTTTGTTTTTAAATTTAACCTGTTAATACTGCATTTGGCTGAATCTGATTTCAAGGATTTTTTATGTTTTTTTAATTTTATCATTTTAATCCAGTTTATTTACCTGGAACCTGGTGCAACGTATAATCCAGTTAAATTGATTTTTAGATGTCTTAAGACAACAATCAGAATTCAATCCCTGACACATATTTCAATATACCTCCTAGAAAAGTTTCCGTTGGGATAGCTTCTTGGATCTCTACGTGATATAATGTTGGTTAGTGAGCTGCAAACAGAGTCCTTGCTTGTTGTCCTTAATGGGGGCTTACATTTAAAAGACTTTACTTGTCTTGCTCTTTATTGGTGGAGGTGCTGCATGCTATTTCTGTGGCTGTGCTTGATATTTGCATGCGCTCAGCTGTTCTCTGACTGTGATGCTTCACTGTGGTTAACTCACAGGACTTTTTCATAAAATACTTAACGATACATTGTTCTCAAACAACTTTGAGCATAAAAAAGCTGTGGGTCCTTTTAGTGTTTATAAAGCTCTCTCTGCAGTCAGTGATGCTGTTATGTCTTCCTCTGCAGGTCTTTTGTTGACAGCTGTTTTCTCAGCAGCCCCCTGTGCTCTGAGCTGGCAGATGTGCAGTGGTACAGAAAAGACAAGACCAAACCTGGAACGTTGGTCTAAGACCTTCCTGTGCAGCCCGCAAACAACCCGTTTCCGATTTTGTCCCTCACTGCTACCCATCAACAACCGAACACCTCATCCAGCCCAGATCTGACCCCACACAACCCTCTGTTCCTCCCTGAGTTTCACCACCTGTTTTTTATGGCCAATCTATCACAGCTCAGCCGGACAGGGACGCACTTGCTGGGCTTTGATAAGGGCTGATTTCACAAGGCAGACTGAGTGAGGAGTGTTAAAGTGTCGCCCCCTCCGGTTTACAGCACTATAGAGCCCTATCTCTATTCAGCATCTGGAGCACACAAGCTGGGGGACAAACGATGGGAATGACATAGCACAGAAGAAATCAAAACTATAAACCCAACATCAGTTTGTCCACAACCTGTTTCATATCGCATCCTGCATTGCTCCAGTGCATTGAAGATACATGCTGGATTTGAGCCACCAGTTTAAAACCCGATTTTTAGCTCTCAACGAACTGTAATTGATTATGTTGCTCCCATAAACATTGTTTCTTCTTTGACTTTAATCACACTTACAAGAGCAGAAGATTTCAGACGTGTGTAGAAATAACTGATAACATAATTCCCAGGTAGGCTTTATAAGAGAACAGTCGGTCAGCAATACCTGAGGAAACTCCTGTTACCCACATTAGATTGTTTTCTGCGAGAGTATCTGAGACACGGACAAGGACTACTATAGCAATAAAGAAAACTGAACAAGGTTTTCAAATGGTTTTAATCAACAAAGTAAAACAGTAATATAAAGCTTAGAGTAAAGGGTCTTCGCTGTATTGCCGGTAGAATTTGGAGTGGGGAGTTTTTTGGGACGTGACGTTGATCTGTAGCGCTTTGGACATGAGGCTTGGCATCAGTCTCAGAACGGGAACATATAGGTACATCTCAATAAATTATATTATGATCTAATAAGCATTGTTTCAGTAAATTTCAGTTTTAAAATCTAATCTCATAGATTTATAAGAATTCTGTTGCCATTGTAGTACAAGCTCATTTCTTTTCATGTAGCTGATTATGATTTGCAGCTAATGGAATCTTCCAAATCAGTTTCTCATACAATATAAACTGTAGATAAAATCAATGTAAAACATTTGTTTTAAAACAGCACTGTCATCCTATGTAGGGATCATTTTTTATGCCATATATTTACTCAGTACGTGGCCAGGGCTCATTTTGAATGAGTTAACACATCAACACAATACAGAGCGATGCCTCGGCCTAGATAAAGTTGCCATGGCTGCTTAATTAGCTCTTGTTTTCTTTCCCTTGCTGCCAGTTTTTCTGGTTCATTAAGCACAGCGATACCATGGCTACTAAAGCAGTTATAGAAACTTCTTACGGTGGATTTTTCCAGTGAAAAAGTCTAATTAGCAAGTCCTTAAAGGTTGTTCTCAGAGGGAAGCAGGAATTGCTGTGAAAGTTTGTGGTGGACAGGTGTGCTGACTAATTCCAGTAGATGGCATTGCCCCCAAAACCATCACAGGCTGTGGAAAATTCACAACTGACTTTGATCCCATGGTACCTGAACTATAATAGGTTTTTAATGACATACTTTATTGAGATGCACCTCTATGCGCTCAGAGTACACAATTTATTGGAGGCATTGCTCTGGCTACATCCACTAATTTTTATCACTTCCCAGTGAAAGTACATCTGTTAAGGTTAGTTGATTCAACCCCACAGTTTTATCTGGAAGCTGCTCAGTGACTTGCAAGCTGTTTTTATTGTGTCACCCTTTCTGTTTAGCTCCAATTTTAGTTCAGACCAGTGGTTTTTAGCTGAGTAATCCCTGTTTCTGGTAAATTCCACACAAACTGGTGCTCTGCATTTGTACTGTAACTTAGCATTTAACTTTTTTCAAACATAAAACATACTCCATCCAGTCTGCACACTCTAAAGCCATTCCATTAAACAGCAGCCAATGAAATGCTCAACAAATCCAACTGTTATTTAATCCTACTTTTGTCTCAAAGCACATTTAAATTAGGGCTGGACAATTTGGTCAAAAAAGGCCACACTAGTAGTGCAAAAGAGAACATGGGCCAGAGATGAGAATTATTTATAAATTCTTATATTTCTTGTACCACACAGGCCAATCAAACAGAGCAGCGTTAGAAAAGCACACCTGGTCTATTGGGCCAGTTTCCCACATGTCTCTACGGCAAATCCCAGCGGTGCAAAATAATTCCCTACAATGTTGTTGCACAAAACTGTAATTTATTAAATGTTTATTTTTACGAATATGACCTTCATGACGTGCATATTGTTCAATTATGCCTGGATCAAGGTTTTGCTGTGGTGTTCGGGTCCCAGCAAATGGTACGAATCCCATGATTCCCTTCATGTTGTTGTGTTTCCTTTAACCGGCCATAAGCAGTTAAAACAACTTACAGCTCTATATTATGCTTAAAAAGCAGGTGCAGCCCACTCCCAAAGTGCATGTCTTACCTTCAAGGCATCCATCCTTGCTTTGTCACTTTTAATACTCCTTCATGCAAGATTAGAACCAGCATTTAAGTTTACCATCGGATAGGAATTCATTTTAAGAGAGCGATCAGGTTTGATTAATCCCTATTAATGTCTTAGGGTTAGTTTTTGTGCCGAAGACCCAACACATGCATGCAAATCCAATGACAATAGACCTCAAATGACCTCAATTTTTCCTGCTAAAATGAACTGTTATTGTCAAATAGTGTCGTACAGACCCCCCCACCTCAAAGAACTGTTTTAATCCTATTATGATCTTCAAGGTCGTCGCAAACCAGTGTGAAAACCTTCCATTGTAACAAATGTTTTCTGCTCCATGATCATGTATGAGGATGTTTGTAATACTCCCAACACAGAGGAGTATTTTCACATTAGTTCAGATGGGAACTGTCAGGGTTGGTGGGATTTTTAAGTTACATTTCTTGTTTTAGCAATGTTAACATTTTTATATCAACAAGTATTTCTTTTTTGTTTTTGTTTTCCAACACTGAAAACCCCTTTTAGGTGCTACAAAACGACCAGTTACTGCTTTCTCAAGTAGGATCTAGACATCTTTTCATTCTTACTTATACATGCAAAATTATTTTATTTTAACAGGCGGTTTAATATTAGATCACTTCCTCAACCAGACAATAGAGCATGTAACTTGAGTTGATCAGTTCTCTTCAGATGTAATGTTACATTAAAGGCATTGTAGAAAACAAATGTGGAATTGATTGAAAAAAATAAAAAAATGAATTCCACAGTTAATTTATTCTTTTTTTTTCTATTAAGAATTTGTATATTAACTTTACATTTTGCAAAAACTGTGTTGTTGGAAATTAATGATGAATTTTCAAGATTAAAAGCTGTGGTGGTTCTTGAAAGTAAGAAAATAAATTATTGATGAATGTTCTCAAGATTATGCTTCTGTTTTTTTGTTGTTGTTTTTTTGTGTGTGTGTTTCTTTAAGCAAAATATGTCCAGGTTTTTAAACCAAGACGTCACAGTGCCACACTTATCAAAGGAAGTCCTGACACGAGGTCGACACACTCATGTCACCACATCCAAGCTGCAGCCACTTCCCTCTCACAGGATTTCCTACTGAGTCAGCGGAAGAACAAACATTAAAGATGTGACTCTTCAGACTATTTCCAGTTCACTCATATCCCTGTTGTGTGAGTGCTAACAGCATATTGTCATTAGGCTCTACGGTAAGTGAACACCTGTGTGTAACACACCAACACAAAGTGGTGCGTAATTGCAAAGTAAAAGTACTGTAATGTGTTATTCTAAAATCTTTGTCCATATCCCTCCCCAAACTTGCTGACGTTCAGTCACACTGAAAGAAAAATGTCTGTGAACATCAGTGTTTGAAGTCTAACTAAACTCATCTAGAATACACAGTTCAGAAATGCTCAGTGGAAACAAGGTACGAAAGAAGATGAGTGAAACTGCTAAGACAGGTACTTATATCCTGTGAACCCAGTAAGGTACACACATGAGCTGCAAACTTGCTTAGGGAGGACTAAGTCATTGTTCTAAAAGCAACATAAAAAGTCCTTGTTAGAGACTATAAATGAACTCAGGATCAAGCATTATTTTTGAGGATATCTTGTGGCATGATGATGCAAAAGTTGTGAAGATTGTCCTTAATGATCAGTGTTAAATAAAAAGAAAAAAGCAAGAAATATGAAAAATCATGTTGTGGGACTGGGGCATTTCACAGATTAGATCCAATCAGGAGGGAAATACCCTTATGTGTAAAAGTTGAAGCGACACATCAAGAGATTAGCCAAATAAGCTAAAGCTTGGTCTTCTAAATAGACAAGGGCTAAATAGAAATGATTTTGGTAATCCTATATATACTGACATAAAACAAGAAAGGTTTAGCCTGATTTAAGGTCGGACTGTAAGAAAAAAAAGGTAAACATCTGCTTTTAATAGTCAGGAACATTAAAACGCTTGGGTGCCTTGATCTCAACCAAACCATTGTTTCTCTATCCCCATATGTTTAGTCCCTGAATGTGATTCTTGTACTGTTTTCAAGCCTATATTATTTTCTTCAAAAGGTTTTACCATATTTAGCTCCATTCATTTTCTCAAAGGTTTTGACCTGTTGTCTCTGGTGGAGAAAAACATTTCCCAGCATGATGCTGCCACCCACCGTAAATCACAGTACAGATGTTGTGTTTAAAATAAAATATATAGTTAGGTTTTCGCAAACCCAAAGTCTCACTACACTGAGCTACATTGTGTTGTTACATCTCACAAAATCCCAAGAAAATACCCAAAGGTTTGAGTTGTTGGAAAATGTATATATAAATAAATATGAAAAGCGTTCGGGTTAGTTACTTTTGCAACACACCAATTTATACTACACTTCTTTGTCCATGTATGCATTAGTCTCATCTTTCTCTTTGTACTCAGTGGGTTCCCATTGCAGTTAACCAAGCAACAGCTGGAAGCTGTTAGTCAGACATCCCGTGAGAAAGTAGCAGCACTCTGATTTTTTTCTCTCACTCATATAAGTTTGTGTATATCGCTGTGTGGGTGTGTGTGTGTGCATACTTGATACATGAATGGTTGCTGACCTTGTTATGTGTTCTTAATGAAATACCCCATCACAAAAATGCTTAAAGACACCACACCCTCACTGTGTAAGCTCACTATAATATATATATATATATATATATGGCCATGTTAAACAAACACAAGAGAGGTCACTTCATCTGCCATACATCCACGTCTCTCCTTCTGCTATAATCTCTCAATGCTTTGTTATGTGCTTTTTTTATTATTATTTTTATTATTATTTTTTTTAAGAAAAAAAGCCTTTCCAGTACCTAATTTAAACATTTAGATAAGCTAAAAAAAATTGTTTTATGTTTTATTAGGCCAAACAGCATAAGCTTAATTTTTCTAATATTTTTTTTTTTTTGTGCTTTTGTTTAAACTTAAATTTACCTAAAGATTTCAACATAAACGTCTCTGGCTACACATAACATCACCAATGCTGCCCTCTAGTGTCTGTCTAAACACAACATATAAAAACCTTCAACATCACTAAGTAATACGCAGACGTCACAACATACGTTTAACTTCATAACCTAATTATGGTTTGAGATGAATTACTTTTTAAATTATTTAAGAATCCCAAAGAAAGGATGCTAGTGAGCCAATATTGTATTGATTTTTAGTCCAGATGGCAAAAACAATATTCATAGCGCCTTGACAGCAACAGTATTTCAGTTTACAAATGACTAAACAAAGGATTCAGTTTTACAGATTCTGGTCTTCTTGTTCCAACAGAAGTCCGTTTGTGTCTTCTGGATCCTGGTGACAAAGTGAATCAAAAATACAAGGATGAACAAGACTGGTAGAGGATTCTTGATCGGCTGATTTCTACAGATTTTTCCACAATGTCAAACATAGAGGGGTAGTTTTATGGCCTTCCTAGTTTTAAATATGTCCAAGAATTTACTTCCAGTGAATTGAAATATTATAATATAATGTATCATAAACTTTAAAAGACATGGAATCGTCAACTTAGCAGGCCTAGCAGTTCAAGTATACGTAAAAGTTTTACTTTCTCTTAGCATTCTGGCATATTGTAATAATACATTTGGACATTTTAAATGTCCTAAAACTGAAACATTTAAACCGGTATTTGTTTTTTTTATACAGTGCATTTAAATATCTAATTTCTACTTTACGTAAAATTTACTTTGGTGCAGTGGACAGTGGTACCTGTGAGACGCGGGTGTAGGCCTTAATATTGCGAGAAGTGTATTGCCGCAGACCTCTCCAGCACAGGAACAGTATGTAGAAGGTACAGAGGAAACACAGGGAAGTGAACAATATGTAGCTCACTTTTGCAACATGTGAACCTGCCCGCTTGTCCCATGAGAAAAAAGTGGGGGAGAGAACGGGGAAACAACAGCATTGTGTTACCATAACCAGTCGTATCATAACCTAATACATCTCAAGTGAATGTGTCAGTAATAACCAAGAGCATCACAAGGCTCTTTAGAGTTACCTGTTTGTATGAGCTAAGGTCTGTAGGTTTCACAGAGGCAAGACCATTGGCCAGCAGAGCAGCAAATCCAAACAGTAGACTGAAAACATTCAGCGCCATGAGAATAATGATCTGTTCAGAGACAAAAAAAAAAGCTAGTCAAAAGAAGTCATACACAAAGCTGCCATAGATTTGACCAAATATCGGGTTTAAGAATCAAGAATCAGTTTACCTTTACGTTAGTAGCTTTCCTCTGAACCTCTATCACCAGACATCCAGCAGCTATATACTGTAACGTCCACAATAGTTAGATTTAACATTTCTCTTCAAAGTTTGGCTGCATTCGATGAAAATATAGCAAAGTGAATGCTGACTCACAGATAAGCTTGACCATACTGGAGTTACCATGACAACAGAGCAAGCATACCTCACACACGCATGGCTCACTGTGGTCAGGATGCTTGCCAAGGCGCTAAGGACCTGAATAACCTGAAAACCCCCAAATCAATGTCGTAAAACAAAGTGCAAGCCAGGTGTTTATACAGAGTATTCACAGGTAGTGGTGTTGTATTAATTTGAGGCTTTAGACAATTCTGAATTGTTCTGTTGTTCAGGCACGATGACTGTACATGTTTTTAATGGGGCTGAGGTCAGTGCTTGCCTATTTTGCCTTAAAAAACACATTGTTATTAAAAAAACATTGTTGTTGTGTGGTTCCAGGTCACTGTCTTATTAGAACAAGACAGTGTCTTAGTTGTGTCCTAGTTAGATAGATGATACCTTAGACAGCATCTATCAAACAATTATAAATGCAAACATGAAACGAAACTCTGTAATGCACTAATGCAAGCTATATCAGACTGGAACATTAATTCTGAACAGTTCTGTTCAGAATAGGACAAGTTTGACCTTAAAAATCCCTTTACCAAAAAAAACCAAATGGTGAATGAAATATTTGGCCGCTAGGACCTTATGTTTTGAGAAATCATAGGAAGGTTGTGTCAACTGCGAAGCCTAGTGATCTACGATCTTTAAACTCTTAAACTTCCTCTGAAACCAATTATTAGATGGTTGAAATGGCACAAAACACATCAGGACTACTACTGTACTAGACAAAAACAGACAAAAACGTCCAACTAAACATGTAAGGACAACTCTTTGAGTTGTGCTTAAACAATTCTATTGTTGATGTTCAAAAACCTCTTTAAAACCTCCAAATTAAGATGATATTTATGTCCTTTTCACACGTTGTGAACTTCATGTAGTTTGTTTGAGCAGAAGAAGGCAGCATCTTACCCCAGTGACTAAAAGCCTTGTGTTAACCACAGTCCCAAACCAACGATGAATCCTAACGTTTTTTATCTCCCCATTATCGGTGTCGCTGGTCTGCGTGGTGGGCCTGGCTGGAGGTGTTGCTTTAAAAAAAACTTGGTACAGCCCCTCTTGAAACATGTTCTGCATCATCTGTTGAGGATGAAAAAACATCAGTAAGTTCGATTAACACAATTAAGGGGACTGTCATTTCTGAACGGTGATAAACTCACATGCTTGCCAGATAATTGACGGTAGTTACACATTACCTTTGGTAGGAGTTGTTTCCTTTGATTTAATTGATCCACATGTCTTCAAAATCAAACTGATGAAGTAAAATAAATGAACAAACATCTAAAACCTTCTTTCATTGTTTCCTCAAGTCCACGCTGTGGCTCAGCAATGTAAATATGGTGTCGAAGTTCAGCTGAGTTGGAAGATAATGAGTGACTAAAGTACATTCTTGAGACAGAGGTTCAGGGCAATCATTGGCCAAAGATCAGGTATGACATCAATCTGGATCGTGGGAATGGCCATTTTTGTTTCTGAATCCAATTATTGCTTATTACAAAATTGGACTTATTACAAAATTGGACTAAAAAACAGGAAATAATTTAAAACAAAAAACTGAGCTTACAACAGACCAAAATCAAAAATACTTTGTCAAGACAGAAAATAGTTGCATGGTTAGGTAATAAGATCCTTCAAGTTGTATGACCTCTGCAACATTATTAACAAAGTACTTTCCATTTACAATGCATTGCAAAAGTAGGCATACTACTTTTAACTTTTTTCTATTCTGTCTCTAAAAATCTAATTGCATTTTAAGATATTTTGTGTCAGACTGAGACAATGTACCGTTATTTATTTAGACAAAAATGGAAGATCTGGGTTTTAAAAATAATTTTAGTCTTACGAGTATTTTTTTCAGGAACTACTGGAAGTACTGTTAATGCTTCAGTGTGGCCCATTCAGAGGCCCCACATTTTATTCTTACTAAGAACCTGTTGAGGGAGCTAAAGATTAGAGTGATGCCTTCCAACACTCAAAAGATTAAAGCATCTAGCCAAATCTAACATATGAAGAGTTGAAATATCATTGGAAAAATGCAAAAAGCTGCTCAGTATTTATAGGAAGTGTTTTATTACTTTAATGGCAAAAATAAAGACTTCCATTTTAAACAGATTGTCATTCTTTTCAAGTGAATCAAAAAAATGAGCAAATTTTTGCAATTTCTGTTTAGGTTTTAATTTTTCAGAACAACATTTCTTCTTTTGGTTTTCATCATCAAACATTTACATAAAGGTAATTCATGATTTTTTTTTTATTGACGTAACTTCCAATTTTAATTAAAGAAACATTTCAAAAAGGTGAAAACATTACAATAGAAAGACAAAACAGTACTTAAATAAAAAGAATACTCTTTACTTTATTAGTTTTTATTGTTATTAAAACTGCTAAGTGCATACAACATAAAAAACTGAAGAAAAATTGCTAAAGCTGGCATTTTTTGAACTACTTTTAGAAAAGAGCCACATTGTTGACACATGATTTAGAGAAGAACATAATCCTCGACAAATGCATAGAAGTTGGAGATTGTAATTTGATATTATTTCAACAAGTGTGAATAAACGGCAAGCAACCCTAAGCCATCACATAGGAAATTGCTAGGAAACAAGTATAAAATACAACCAGAAAACAGAAGAGCATCAAAAGCAATTAAATACAGTTTCTGTTTAAATATTATTGTTAAGAAAAAAGTGTGCAACAAAACAGCATACACAAATATAATAGAAATAAATGTTACAGCCTCTTTAAAGAAACAGAAGCAAGACCATGGCCAGCAGAGACGATGGGATGAAAAGGCCACAGATCATTCTTAGGACACATGTCAGACCCATTCTGTTTTTGCTGGCATCGTTTGATCATCATTATCTTCCACATCTCTTCCCCTGTCGTACACGTCTGCCAGTTGTTTGAAGCGTGGCCCCCAGAGATTCAAACTCTGAAAGTCCTGTTCCTCGTCAGAATCTGAAGAGTTAATGGAGTTGAAAGAATCCACCTCAGAGCTTCCCCCCTCATAGGAATCAAGGAATCAAGGAATCAAGGAATTTTATTTGTCATCACATCACATGTGGTACATGAGGTGGGACGAAATTCTAATCCCCCGGTCCAGTTTACACCCAGATAGCAATTTTAAATACTTTAATAAATTATAAGACCTCTGCGAGAATAGGATTGAACACAGAATCTACAATATGGGACTTCGGACATAGCAGCAATGAAAATTTGGAGTGCAAATAGTATAAATAAAATATAAAGAACTATACGAGAATAGGATTTAACTACACAGAATAGACAATATGGACACAGAATCTACAAAATTTGCACTTCGGACATAGCAGCAATGAAAATTCGGAGTACAAGTGACATATTAGTTGACATTTTAAAGTGACATTTTAAAGTGTGATATTAAAGTGAACAGTGCCGGGTAAATGCGAAAGTGTTTTTCATTTGTGATTGTCCTTGCGTGTGTTTGAGAGTCTCAGAGCTTCAGGAATGAAGCTGTTTCTCAGTCTGGTGGTTTTACACTTGATGCTCCGCAGCCTCCTGCCTGAGGGGAGCGGGACAAAAAGTGAGTGTGCTGGGTGTGTGGGGTCCTTTATGATGCCGGAGGCCCTCTTCCTGTATCTGGAGGTGTAAATGTCTGTGGTGCTGGGGAGGCTGACTCCAACAATCCTCTGTGCAGCCTTCACCACTCTCTGCAGGGCTTTCCTGTCTGCAGCAGAGCAGCTTCCGTGGCACGCATTGAGGCTGGAGCACTATAAGCTCTCCACCACACATCTGTAGAAGGAGGTGAGGACTGGGCTCCCGAGTCCAGCTCTTCTCAGCCTCCTGAGGAAGTAGAGCCGCTGGTGTGCCTTCCTGACCAGAGTGGAAGTGTTGTTGCTCCAGGTGAGGTTGTTACTCAGGTGTACACCCAAGTACCTGTAGCTGTTGACCGCTTCCACTGCAGATCCTCCAATGTGCACGGGGAGGTGGGCATACTTGCCACTTCTGAAGTCCAAAATCTTCTCCTTGGTCTTCTTTACGTTAAAGCAGAGGTTGTTCTCTCTGCACAAGCCCTCCAGGTGTTCCACCTTCTGCCTGTAGCTGGACTCATCACTGTTTGTGATGCATCCAACCACTGCTGTTTTGTCCGCAAACTTCACAATATGACAGCCTGGATGGATTGGTGAGCAGTCATATGTGAGCAATGCGAACAGGAGGGGGCTCAACACACAGCCCTGAGGGGACCCAGTGCTGAGGTTAATGGTGGGGGAGGAGATGTTGTGAATCCTCACAGACTGTGGCCTGTTGGTCAAGAAGTCCAGGACCCAGTTGCAGAGGGAAGAGCTCAGTCTAAGTGAGGAGAGTTTGTTTATCAGGGTCTGAGTAATCATGGTGTTGAACGCAGAGGTGAAGTCCACAAAGAGCATACGGACGCAGGAATCCTTCTGCTCCAGGTGGGTGAGGGTAGTGTGGACCACGGAGGAAATGGCATCCTATGTGTATCTATTTTTTCTGGTGTGGATCAACAGTGACATTGATGGAGGCACTTTGTGACTATCGGTGTGAAGGTTACTGGCCAATAGTCATTCAGACCTGTCACTGCGGAGCTCTTGGGGACCGGGATGATGGTGGCGGTCTTCATGCAGGTGGGGACAGCTGCCTGGATGAGAGAGGCATTGAAGATGTCTGCCAGCATGTCTGAGAGCTGATCGGCGCAATCCCTTAGCACCTGTCCGGGCATGTTGTCTGGGCCAGCAGCTTTCTGGGGGTTGATTTTCCTCAGCGTCCTCCTTACTTCTGCTGGAGTCACACTGAGGGGCTCTTCACCTGGTGAAGTCGTCAGTCTAGTGCTGGGGAGGGTGTCAGGGATCTCAAAACGGGCATATAATTTGTTGAGAACCTCAGGCAGGGAGGGGTCTTTGGGGCATTGTGCAGCTTTTGATTTGTAGTCCGTAATGCACTTGATGCCCTTCCACATGCTCTTTGGATCCTGGGAGGAAAAGTGTCCCTGGTTTTTCTGAGGATATGCACCTTTTGCTCTCTTAACTCCTGCAGTCAGCTCTCTTCTTGCACTCCTTAGCTCTTGAAAGTCACCAGACCTGAAAGCGGTATCCCTGGCTTTCAGCAGAGAAGACACCTCTGCATTCAGCCAGGGTTTCTGGTTCGGGTAGCAAGTCACAGTCTTGGTGGTGGTGACATCCTCCACACACTTGCTGATGTACCCCAGAACAGCAGATGCGTACTCATCCAGGTCCAGCTCCCCCTCATACTCAGCAGCCTCCCTGAAGACCTGCCAGTCTGTGGAGCTGAAGCAGTCCTGCAGCACAGCATCGCTATCACTGGGCCACACAGTGATGGTCCTCTGTGTGGGTCTGGAGTGTCGCAGCGGGGGGTGGTAATTTAAAATTTATCAGCACAGAATTTTTAATTCAGATCATTGCCAGAAATTAGACTTAATGAAACATTTTGACTTGGCATCAGCATCCAAGCTAATTTACTTGTGGAATTCATTATGACAGTCCTGTTCTTTTTGTGATCTCCTATAAGCTCCACAGTAAAAGGCCCAGCGTGTCCCAGACCATCTAGATCCACTATATGCAGGAGCGCGGGAAAAGGGTCGGTGTCGCACAGACTGGCTTTCCTCTGCCTGAATGTGGGAAACTGGTCATTCACATCCAACAAACTCACAACCAGAGTACTAGTTGCCGTAGCCGGATTGGGATCCGGAGCAAATAAGAGGGAATCAGGGGTTATTTTTCACTTGTTCAACAGAATTAAGACAGTGATGGTTCTGTGCAAGTAATACCAAAAGATTTGTTTTACCGTCATCATAAGCCAAAACTAAAACAGTATATTTGTTGTCACTGATGTATTGTGACTCTCTGTCCATGCTGATCCAAACTTTAACAGATCCAGTGCTGTAGTTGGTGCTCAGCCAGTTCGCAGTGTCATTGTAGAGTTTGTATTTGAAATTAAGACATTAGTTGCTCATTTATATAGGAAATACAACAATAAAAACATACCAAATAACAATGCAAGCCTATTTCGATATGTAAATGAATGAAAACAGAAATCGTTTGTCATATTGTTGGTATTTTCAATACACTATTTAGATTTTTTTATATAATATTTGAAATTATACTGTGAATACTAAAACAGATTTAATACCTCACGGAATAAAAACCAGTTCCTTTCCTAAAACTATCAATTACTTTCCACTCCATAATTTTATTTTTAAAACACAAGACCATGTTACAAAAACTGGGTGACTTGGTTGTCAGACATTTTATATATAATAAGATATAGTTTTTAAATCTATGTAATATATTTACTATATATATATCTGCATATATATGGCTATTTTTTATCATAATATGATCATGTGTTGATTATGTGTATAAAAGTGTCATGATCCGTGTTTTGGTTTGATTCAGTTCATTATTATTTAGTCGTTGTTATCATTAATTATATTTAGTTATTGTTTTGTTTAGGTGATTTTCTAGTTGGGTTGAGTCTTTGTTTTTTCTCCCTCGCTGTCTGCTCTCTCTTTCTCCCTGTGTGTCATGATCTGTGTTTTGGTTCTTTGTTTAGATTGCTGTTTAATTTGTTGTAGTTGCTTTGATTTACTTTATCATTAGTTATTGTTTTGTTATTCTTTTCTGTGTTCTCTCTCTTTCTCTCTGTGTGTGTTTCCTGCAGTTTGTGTTCCCTCATTATCTTTTCCACCTGTGCTAAATTATCTAATCATCTTCTCCACCAATCCAACCTCGGTTCCTCCATACTTCCACTGCCATTCAACTTCCGCCACATTCATTCATTCACTCACCGCTGGATCGTCTGTTGATTTCCTGTTGCTTTGCCTTCTCGTCTCTCTGCGTCATCTCATGTTGGTTCGTGCACATCCCCTGTAAGCCTCCTCTCCTGCTCGCTAAGTTCTCTGTGCTGTCTCTTATATTGAAACCATGTTGAAGTAGTAGTAGCTACAATATTATTTTTCTTCATTGTTCTTTTTATTTTTTTTTTACTTTTTTCTTTCAACTGACAAACCATCCCCGCAAAAAATTCAAGCATTCATTTCTGAGAAGTGTGGCTTATGCAAAGGCAAGGTCTTATTAGATGGTCTAATCTGATGGGAAACTAACGTTGATATTCATTAGCCATGCTGAACAACCATCTGAATCTATATATATATATTTCCTGTCAAATTATTTTGTGTCTTACTGAAATTAATCTAACTATGTGAAAACCTAATACAAATGTCCATATGTACTATGAACATGTTATGTCTCATAGGAGCCAAATGCCCAAAAACACCCAAAGATGTTGTACGATTTACTTATAAAAATTAACCTGTAAAATACTCACACTGTTGGCAGATTCTAGCTTAAACAAATCTTTTTATTTTAACCAAAAGGTTGAGCATCAATTGTGCTGGCAGTACAATGAATGCCTGTGAGAGGTCCAGTCAAAACATTGACTTGAATTCAACACAGAATCTTTGAAGGGAGCAAAAGATTAGGGTGATGACAAGGAGCTCTTGCAATATCAAATTCTTCCTCATCAAACGAACATGCAAGGTGATGGTTATAGGGTTCAGTTGCTGTTTTGTAAAATTAAGTTTTTTTTAAGAGATTTGTTTTATTTATTTGCTGTCTTTTAATACATACATTTTTTCTATGTCGACCCAACTTCATAGCAGAAAAAAAAAATCCTTGTTTAATGGGAGACAGTTTTAAAAATAGATTTGCCGGGAGTATAAATTATTTTGGACGTAACCTCAGATCAGCCCTTCTTATCAGTCAGCATTTCCATTAACCAATGTCAAACTTTCAACTTACAAACTTCAGTAAGAGCTAAAATATAAACAGCATCTACAACCAGTAGCCGTTCTTAGGTTTACTGCTGTACTTTTTAGTTCCTACTGGGATTTAAATTACCTCCAAAGAATTCCCCTTTAGCCTGTAAGCAGATTATTAAAGTTATTAATTCTTATTGACCTGTGAAGATACTTGTCACAATTTGCTAAAACGTGTATGAGAGTAAATGTTTTAGTTTTGAGTTGTTGAAACCCCCCATTGGTAAACAGCGTGTGTTTTAATACCTCACGCTCTGTTTCCTGGCTGTGCCCGGGTCTTTGGCTTTGAGCTCGACCACAGAAGCGCCAATTCTAACATCTTCTGGGAGGGTTACGTGCACCTCCGCAGGACTGAAAACGGGAGGCTCGTTTTATTCCATGACTTTTACTGTGACTGTAGCTGTTGCGGTTGGTAGGGGAGAGAAAATGGGGCCTCATTTGTTACCACCACTAACCGTTTGTGTAAAGGCAAACTCTCGAAATCCAGCTCCTTGGAAATGAAGGAGAACAAAATTTGTCAATATAATGTTTATAAGATGTTTTTCAAATAAAGCTTTGAGGGTACGTTTGAACCTTTGCAGTTGTGATAATTCCCTCCATTTTATTTAACCCAACTGTGATGTTAAAGGATCCACCTTCGTTGCCTTTGAACGATTGAGTATTCGGTGTATGCATTTGGAGATCCTGACTCATCCTTGTCATTGACTCTCAGTGTCACTACCTCAAGTTCTACCGTATTCTCAGGGACTGATGCGGACACCTAGGGATGAGGCGAGAAACGATCCATGTGAATTCAAAAACAAAACTTTGATTAAAAAAAATCTCACTATTTTGTGGAGCAACTCACAGATTTCGGAGGATTGTCGTTGCTGTCAGTAATGATAATGACAGCGGAGAAGGTTGTGGTCAGACTGCACCCTTCCATCTCGATCAGTTTGTATAGTGGGTGAGTCTAGAAAGATACAATAAGTTTACAAATGTGTTGTGGGGAAATAATGGAAAGGGAAAATAATACTTATATTAACAATCTGATTACCTCTCTGTCTAGTCCCTGCCTCTTCAGACTGATCAACCCACTGACTAAGTTTATTTCAAGCATGTCCTCCTTGGGCGTTTTAGGTGACTGAGATATTAGTCGATACCTGATTATAGCTTTGCTTGTTTCTGGGTCGTCCTTATCCACAGCTGTTACCTTTGAGACGTGTTCATCTGTTGAAAACTTCCGGTTAAAGTTTCCTGAATTACACATTTATACACTGTTTTCCTGCAGAATTGTCCTCACCAACATTAGCACTTTCACTGACTCTGCAGGTGAAGACTTTCTGAGTGAATGTTGGGTTGTTGTCATTCTGGTCAATGACATTGATTGTGAGCTCCATGGGCTGCTCTGCATTTTTTGTCTCTGTCAGGGCATATGCGCGTAGCTGTAACAAAAATATATCTTCAGGGGGCTCATCTGCACCTGGGCCAGTGATCTTTTAAATTATGGCCATTGTCCCCTCTTTGCTTGACTTGAGCTTTAAAAAAAAAATGAAGAAATGCAATGGGTTAAATGCTGGATGTAAAAAATCCAGCTTCAACTTTAAAAGTGTTTAATTAGCAGGAAGGTTTATATGCAGCTAATATATGGAATTAATTGAGGGTTTAGGGGGATTTGTGGTAGGAAAGAATGTGACAGCTGTACATTTATATGTGGTGGCTCCACTCCAGTTACACTTCACGCTTCATTAATTGGCTCAAACTTTTAAACGGTCTTTGCTTTACATTTCTCCCTGGGCTTTGGTTATCCATGTTGCCTGTTCTACAAGATGTTCTGTTATTATGCTTTGATAAAGGACTCTGTCAACAGCCAGTATATTTAGCAATGACCTTATACGGCTGTCAGTAACTGTTGGCTGGATATTTGTTGTCAGTAGTCTTTGGCATGAATATTGAGGTCAAAGCATGGCTGTCACATGTTTTTATTCTTTTATTTTAATAGAATTTTGCTGTGACAGTAATCTGTATATTAATTTCCCTTTTGAAATTATGAAATAAAATAACTTTTTTTATATATGTAATTCCAACCCAGATACCCCCCTTTTTGTTTTAACTTGGGCTTCTTGTTTACCTTCTCCCTTTAATGTCTGAACCTGACCTGACATTTCTATTATTTTCTCTGAACTTTAGGTAAGAATAGGGGGGCTCTACTATACCTCCAAACTTACCTGAAGCTTACAGCCTTCAAGTGAAATATTAAAGGGTTCAACACAATAGAGCTGATTCAGATGGTTGGACAGGATAATGTTATATATGTTTGATATATTTTGCTAGAACTCCTCATATCCAGCCTACTCTGCATCACCAGAACCAGAACTAAAGACGGAGAAGCTGGGAAAACTGCAAATCAGCTGAAACACTGACTTGTTTTAAAACAGACCTAATTAAGGTTGCCTTTTATTGATACCCATCTAGATTAATACCAGTGAGGAATAACATTGAGTGCTGTTTGTTCTTCTATCATGTAAAGGACTTTAAACGGCTTTGTTCTTGAAATGAGCTCTACAAATACAGTAGACCGAACATAGTAGTTACGTTGAACATAAATATAATTTAATACATATGGAGCTAATTTGTACAATAAGCATAATTTCAATATAATAACAAAATACAAAAAATGCATAGAATTATTTTTACCGGACATGGAATAGTTTATACCACTGAAAGCCAAATATTGTGAAAATATGTGACTCGAGGCAAAAATGAACCTTTTCATAAACATGTTAAATGTATCTGTTTACCAAAATGTGTCTTGCCGCTTTTCCCCTTATATGCCAACAGGGTGGGGGAACGGTAATGTTTCTATTTTTCTATCATTATTCAGAGCAAGTTAGATCCGTTTCCAGATGGACCAAAAACAAATTAATAATTCCCAACAAAACAACAGTTAAATGTAAAACACTCACATGGAATTGGCAGAATAAAGAGATCACCCTCAAAATCCTCCTGCTTCTAGTCATACCCCTCATTTCTGATATCAAAAGTAATTCCAACACTGACATCGGATCTTCTTTCTGCCCCTGCTTTGTTTTAGTTAGGTTTTCTGACCTTTATCGAAGTTCCACAAGGACTTCTCTTGAATATTAGCACTTCCTTAATTAGGGACCTCTTTCCCAGACTACTGTGCCGTTACTGAAAAACAAAACAAAGAAGAAACTGCAAGCAGGTGCACTTTACACTGCAACATCAGTAATGCTGAGTTTTCCTGTGACATCATGACAGGAGGGGGAAAAAAAGGCTAAAAAAAAAATGTCTGGGGTAAATGAGCCAAACGTAAAAAGGCGTTTTATCTGTGATCTTTTCCTACATAAACTTGTAAATAAATCTCTGCAAGTTTTTTTTTTTACTAACAGTTGTAAACTAACTAAACTTTAAAATGAGTTTGTTAAACAATCAGAGTAGTCTGGACCGACCTTCGTCACTGTAGACAAACACTTCTGTTTACACAACAGGTTAGGTTGGGATTGGCTCCCATGACAATGTTAACATGCGTTGGACGTTTACAGTGAAACCGTGTAAAAAAAAAAATATATATATATATATATATAAAAATCTGCTTACCATGTTGAAATATCAGAGCACTGATCTTTCTTTTGTCAAATTGTATGTACTGGTCCTAAATTACATTCTTTGAAAACTATTTCCGTGTAAGATAAAATGAAAAAAACAAACATACTTTTTCTGTAATTTATTAATCATTTATAAACTATTGAATTTTTCCACCATTGTGGAACTGACAATTAAAAAAAACCTCAACAGTTGGTTAAATCAACATGATACTCTTAGACATTAAAGGTAAACATCTTATTTTACATTATTATAAAGTGAAAAGGGATAAAAAAAAAAAAAAAAAGTCGGATTGTCTGTGCAAGACACAAACAGGAATACTGTCGAAGGTAAAAGTGCATCATTCTGTATTCAAACAAAACTTTCTGACATGAAACCCTTTTTTTATTTATCGGAAATTTTAAATCTACAGTGAGGATCAAAGGTAATCAAAATCAAAAGTGATTTGTGTAAAATAATAACTATATATAATACATTAAAATTTAATCTTTTCACTTCTGTCCGTAAAACAGGTTATGTAAAAAGTGCTTTGTGGCCAGAACACCGGCCATCATGAAATACTGACTGTATGTAACCAAGCGTAGCTCTGTGGGGTTCTCTCCGCAGGCTAACTGTGGTGGGTTCTAGCCAGGTCGTAGTTTAAATACACCACAGTGACTGTGATATCGTCCCTGTACATTCTGGCCAGGTCCTCCGGCAACGCCAGCATTGTTGCCAGCCTCTCCTGGGACATCTCCCCATACTCCCCGGTTCCAAGGGCGTGTCTGATGAGGTGAGTGGCGGCGTTGGCGTCCAGCGCTGGAGACGCACGAGCTCGCCGCTTCAGCAAGAGTTCATGCATCTGACCCAGCCTCAGCTTCCGCTCTGAGGGGGAAACTGGAGCCTAAACAATGAGTAGAAAAACAAGAAGTACTTTAAAAGAACAATAACCAAATGTGAAAATTTACAAGAAAACAAAAGGTAGGAAATGATGAAGGATATTTGATTCAATAGCATCTGACCTTAACTGGAAAGTTGCATTAAACTGTAATGTTTTCACTCCAGTAGAAATTTAGGATGGTAGTTGGCTGACTTGGTAACAGACTTTGTGGATGTTGCATCTGAGTGCATAAAACACTGCAGACTTTCTTGCATGTTTTGTAAAGTTTTGCACATTGAAAGCTTACTTACTTTAAACGTTTTTCAGAACTGACACAAAAAAGAATAGGTTTTGGCTTTCTGACGTAAAGTCACAGAAATTGTGATCCAAATATACATCCCAGGGTAAGTATTTCACAACCTGAGTAAATACAAAATCGGCTTTCAAATGTTGTTATTGATTTTAATGATAAAAGGTGTGCAAAGTAGCCTTAAACCATGAAAAAAAAAGTGACCTTTCACCTGATAATTGATTGCATCTCGGTGGAATCAACTGCTATCACACGGTCACAAAAGCAGATATTGAATCAATTAAATTACTGAGAGTATAAACAGTATACACCGAGGCTTTTTTTAAAATTATTTAGCCATCAGTAGATTGAGTTGTGGGGAAAAAATTGGTGAGTCATTCACTCCTGAGAATTAAACCATTGTTGCATGTTGTCTTTATATGTCAATAATTTAATTCAGTTCCATTCAAAAGTACTTTATTTATTACTGAGGGAAAAATATATTTTCTTGTAAGTCGTCGTGGTTGCTGATGCTGTGAGAAGGAAGGATCGTTGCTAGCAGGTAATCTTGCAACCAATCTGAATTTGATTTTGCTGCTAAACTTTTAAACTCTTACAGCACGGTTAGAAAACCAGGCAGACAGATCTTGGGAGTCAGAAAAAAGATCCTTGCTCACAATGATTGATGGAAGAGATGGTTTGAACTCCCACCTCCACTCTCAACTCTTTGATTCTACTCAGCAGCTATAAAGCCTCCTCCATCTCTGGGATTTGGGGGGCATAGCTAAGGTTTCCTTTGCTCCCTTGGGATGCAAATTCAGCTGCTCCCATTAATAAAAGTGGTGCATTGTTGCCGTGGATATGCATCACAACAACTGTCCAGTAGTAATTAATAAGAGTAAAAATCTTTCCAGCTCCAAATGATCCAAAACCTGCAGGAATGAATAATAACTAATGTAATCCAGCACACTGCCATCGTGAGCAGGGCAAATCCTGAATCTGGACCACACTGAATTCTCTGCATCTTGACACAAATTAGGTCTTTTTATCTTGTGAAGTGCATTGAGATGATATCTTTTTGAGAATTGCAGCTGAATAAATAGAATATATTGCATTAATATGAGACTTGTATGTTTGGTGTCATTTTCTTCTCCCGAACGGACCTGTAGGTGAATTCCGCTCAGGTGCTCTCCAACGAGTCGCACTGCCTCCTCGCTCGCAAACTCGTCCCACAACCCGTCGGTGCCGAGGATAAGGAAGCGGTCCTGGGGTCTCAGCTTGTGATAGGTTATCTCCGGTGTCACTTCGAGGTAAGGCGGTGTTGAATAGTTAGGCGGAGTGTACTGATACAAGTTCAGAGAGTCAAGGTCCACTCCCGATTCAAGACCGGCTAAAATGCTCTGCTGCAACTCGAGACTCCATTTGAATCTCACGTCGCCAAAGGCACGCAGGGGCATGAGAACCTGACAGTGAGATACAGGGGGAAAAAAAACATCAACTTACTTTATAAATAAGATTGTCTTTGTTTATAGTGCTGAGACAGTAACTCACTCCCAGCAGTCTGTCATCTGTGACCACCGTGTCCCTCTCGGAAGGTGGGTGCTGAGCCCTGATGCGTTCAAGCTCAGCATGGTTCTGCGAGTTGTGGTCTTTGGAAAGAGGCACGACACTCCACGACCCGTCAGCATTTTGCACTCCTAAAACTGCGCGGCAGTCTCCTGCATTTGCCACGTGGATCCCATCGGTGCCGACGTGAGCCACAGAGGCGGTGCTTCCAGCAAACGCCACCTGAAAGGTAAAGTTACAGATGTTTCGTTAAAACTCTTAGTGTAAGATGAATGATGTGTATGTTTAGCCACCTGATAACGTAGGATACAAAAACATTGAAACAGTCATTGGTTCTCATCACTAGAAGCTTAAAACATTGGCACAAACATATTATGAAGAGTTACGGTTGTCTGATATTTTTCCTTGTGCATACATTAGTCTGTGTATTCAGTGTAGGCACTAACTCACTAAGGAGAAAAAGACGGTCATACATCGTTACCTGGATTGCCGTACTTTTCATAAGGTCATTGGAAAGTGGAACCTGAGCCTCCAAAGAGATGTCAGCATCAAGACGTCTAAAAGCGCAATTCAGAGCCTCCTGAGGACTGGATAAAAAGATTCATGGGTTTGGTTATTTAAGCCTCACTATGCATTATATTATTGCTGCGCATTTTTAAGATTTGTGTAGCAAAAAGCGATATCAAGTGCCTCAGTGAAGCAGCAAAGTGGTACATCCATGCCAACAAATTTAAGTTCTACTGTGAAGCAGTAATTTTGAATCTCTGCATCACACAAAACTGGATCAAAGGGACCGATTTAAAAGTTAAAACTCAGTAATTTTAAAAACTGCAAACTAGTTAAAAAAACTGTGCACAATAAATGGTGGAGACTTTATCTGATAACAGACCTAAGGAACCGTACTGTAATAGTCCAGATATCACTGACATGGAGCAGAATGCCTTACTAAAACTGTTCATACAATTACAGTTTGAAGCTCAAACAAATCATGTTTGCTGGATTCACTAAATCACTTACGATGAATCATACCTTTTATTTAATACAAACCACACTAAGCTTTTTATTCACTAGCCTCAAAGAATACCAGTGCTTTCAAACTAAGAACTTCAGTTTAAAGTCTTTACAACGAGATACCACATAAAGGCTTTTAAAGAGCATAGACTAGCAGAACGCAGCCCTTCGCCATCTGCTGTTGCACACTGCCTGTCAGATGGCTGAATTGAGACTACTACAGTTGTCCCCTGCCTCCAGGAAAGATATATTCCGCGGTTTAAAATCCTTTATCTTTGCAAAAAACAAAGACAGTCAGTAATTGGTACGGATCACATTATTATACACATATGAATTACATCTAACCTTATTTTAGTGGCAGAAATGTATTTAGTTTTCTCATAAACACAATAAGATCATTTATATATTTGTTTTAATACCATAAAACTAGTATTCTCACTTAATGTTACAACTACAAACATTTCAACCTACCTCATGCCTTCATCGTGCTCCTCATTGTCCAGTAACTCTTGCCAGAAGACTCTGAGGTGGTTTATATACAGTGAAGCGGATTCCCGATAGTTAAAATCCGAGTGATGTTTATACCACTGTAGTATGCGGGGAACAGGTCTGCCACTCTCCATGCATTTCTCAAGCTCTTCCAAGGTTTGCTTTGGCATCATCGCCACTGCCACATAGTAAAGCAGCCGCTCGCTCACGGCCTGGGCACATGCCCAACCCCCGTGGCCATCAAACACTCCAAACAGCATGCCTTTTGACTGGATATCACAGGGGGGGAAAAACAAAACATTTTTGCATTTCTATAATTGAGAGAAGAAAAGAAAGTTAAAGAGGAGCGGATGCATACCTGTAGGCAGGTGGCAGCACTACGCCGATCCTCATTAGGAGTATTTGCAGGTAACTGGTTGCTGTCAAACTTTCTCACGGCGCTGAGTGCCCTCCCATCAAACTCTGGCACATTCACAGTCTGAAACCAAAAGGCACCTTCATGATTTAACTTACTAATGAATGCATAGATACTTATATACACAAAATTATTATTTCTGAAATTCTGTATATCAGAAAAGAAAATTGTTTTATCTTTGTCAGTATTAGTTCCACACTCTAAACCAGCAGAACAATCATCATAATTAAAAGAATTAAAGGCCTAAAGACATCAGTTGTATGCGTAATTATTATATACAGATAATTCAACCAGATCTTGTCATGATGTGTGTTTTGTTTGGTTCCGTTTCCTCCCTGTGTCTCGTCACTCCGCCTTCATTCACAGCTGTCTGCAATAATTCACTCCTCCTCTCCACCAATCACACCCCGGTTCGCACTATTTAAGCCACATTCATTCACACACTCACCGCTGGATCGTCTGTTGTTCCTCGTTGCTCCTAGCCTTGCCTCTGT
>JAVLVB010000262.1:111917-125127 GCA_032876305.1 Orestias chungarensis
TGGTTCCGGCGTTTATTGTTTCCCTGCTTGTTGTTATTTTTAGTTCCGCCTCCGCGCCCTTAGTTTTCATCTCGCTTTGTTCCGTTGTCTGTTGTTCCCTGTGTGGTTCCTTTCGTGTTCTGTTCACATTCCTTCCCTCAATAAATTTATTATCACTTAACTCCACCTCTGCTCGAGTCATTTAAACCCAGCCTGACAGATCTGTGTGTTTCAAAGTAGGGCTGAAAAAAAAACTTTTTTTCCTCATTAAATGCTAATAAAAAATCTCTAAAAATGCTGCTATCTTAGCTGGAGAGCCGAATCACTACATTTGAAAAAATGAAACTGCTCATCTATTTTTTGGGACTGGATTGGCTCGAGCATGCTTTGCTTTTGCTTATCATCAACGCAACAACTAAATTTGGGTTTTCTGCGATTTCCCTTACCTGTTCATTGCTCTTTAAAATGCTATTGATTTGCACTTGGCTCTGCTGGAAGTCTAAATCCTGACGTGTGGAGAAATGGCACCAACTTCGAGTCCAGATTCCAGATTCCTCTCCAGCGCAGGACCTTTGCTCTATTCCGGACAGACTCCAAGATGAAAAGGGACAAGTGTGGACTGCCTGAAAGGGAACGAAAAAAAAAAATTACATTTATGGGATTATGGTTACACAATCAAATGCTTTTGATAGCATATGCGTGCGATGCAATGTGAATAATAACAATATGAACCCGTCTGATCGAGACGCAAACTTGAAACGGGACTTTGGGATGAACCTTCAGCCTGTAGCTCGAAGTTCTTTGGAGAATCCTGGAGTACACACGTCCATACATCGCTACAGCAACAGAGCTGCTTCCACGATGCACAACCTCTTTATGTCTTTGCAAAGAAAAAGAAAAAAATCACTATGCACGCAAAGTTCGAACTTTGGTTGTACACCAGATTTCTCTGCTGTACGATTAATACAACGAGCAAACTACGCGATAAATTGGCCAATCGGCTTGAAAACAGAACTTTAAACTAACTCGACAACCTAACTAACTATTCTAATAACACGAGACTTTAAGTCAATGCCTGACTGACATGCATTACTGAGATTTTCACGAGTTTCCAGCTGTTAGCAAGCTAGCTCCAGCTGACTCCGTTGAGGTTTTGGTAACACTACATTACCCAATTCTCTGTTCTTAAAGAGGCCGCAAACGCGAGCCTCTTTACGCTTTAGCATTCTAACAAATTTATCAAAACCACTTTCAGAATACAAAAACAAAACGTACATGGAAACGTACAAACTGATAGAAATGAAGCAACGTCCGTTAAAAGACGGGAAACACCATACGTGACAAGAGGAGGTGGGGGCACGTAAAGTGACGTATGACGTAAGGATCTGACGATCTCCTATCCAGATGGTCAGAAAAAGAAAAAAAAACAAAGACACTCGCTTCCATTCTACATTCAAATATTTGCCTAAGTGTTCTCCAATGAAGTTCTTTGTTTATTTTACGAGTTTTTAATTTAATTAATCAATGGGCATACAACGTTTTATTTATTAATTTACATTTTGGTCGTATAAGGTTGTCTCGCGCAACCAAACCGTTGCACACGGTTTCTATGGTAACGCGTATTTCCGCTCACGCGACTCGACGGCCGGTTAGCTGAAGTTATTATTTAAGTTATTATTTACTACTATGTTCTGTTTGTGAGCTCACAGTAGTGAGTTTTACAATGTTGGTTGGATATAATATTTTTTTGAGGAAAAATTTCGCATTTATTTTGTGAAAATCGTCTGTTCTTAATATTCGGAATCCACTTTATTCAAGTTAGGAAGTCTTGTTAAGCTAGCGCTATTCCAAATCTAGTATCAATTTGGCTGTAAATGTTTTACTTTCAGTCTGGGATTTTTTTATTTGTTAATGAAATTAGGATTATAAACATTAACTGAAACATGGACAACAGCCGTAACAGTAAGTGATGGAAATATCAACTTGAGGATTTTTGCATAACTTCCTTTTGGTTATAATGTAATTTTCTTCTAACTGACTTTATTTCACGCGTTTAATTTCAGCCACAAAGACAGATCTCGGTTTGCTGCTGGAGTGTGTTAAATTTCAAATGAAATGTCCAGATTTACAGAAGCAGGCACTTCTTACCATTCACTCCATCTGTGAACAGAGAGGTAACGATGACAACACAAGTTGTGGATTATCATGTCACAAACGTTTTACAGTAAAATGCCAAACAGTTTTGTTTTCCCAATTTTAATATTTATTGTGTCTAAAGAAAAACATATAACAGATCATTTTGTAAATTCAGGAATCCATTTGTCCCTGTAATATTTCCAACCTGTCTTAGGTTCAGCTAATATTTTATATGTCAGATGTGGGATTTCCAAAGCTGTGTAGTAAAATATATTTAAATTAACTGTGAACGACAAAGACACTGTTCAGTATATGCTTCCTTTATTTATGTGTTTTTTTTTTTAGGAAATACAGTGATCCATTTCAAAAAATGAAAGTTCTTTATGTATTTTATATTCAAACTTATATATTAGGACTGGATATTTTTGGTACTTTTGAGGTTTGTCTGCTTGAAAAACAAAATACAAATTAAACCAAAAATTTCCCTTCAGAAATGTCATCATTGTGAAAATAAGGTTCATGAACCTCTCACTCAGAACTTGGTCTTGTTTTTGAGATGTTAATGAAACCTCTGTTACTTTAAAATGGCTCCTACACTTGACAAAACACAGTGGCCAAAATGGCTTTGAGGGTTAGGTAGTAGGAGTTCATCATGTAACTGGTGGCTTGCTGATTTGAATCCTGACTTTGTCTGTCTCATCAACACTTCACTCACCTTGCATGGTGGTGATCCATCAGTGGCAGCCTTGCTACAGTCAGACGGCCCTGTTTAAAGTTACACCATTTACCATTCAATCTTTTAACTTTATATTACACAATAGTGTCCAAAAATATCAACTTTCATTATTAATTTACATTGTTCAGGATATTCTGGAACAGCAATGCACAGAATATTCCTCGTAAGAAATGGTACAAGGTTGCCAACATGTTGCAGTTGTTGACAGTATAATACTGTTGTTATACACCTCTAACTATAGATGTGATAAGAAATGAAGTGCTTCTCAGTTTGGCATTTTATTTACTGACTGATTCACTTAAATTTTTCTTTCTTTCAGAGGATAATGTTGATCTGTTGAGAGAACTGGGTGGCGTGGAATTTTTGTATAATCTATCAAAGTCCAGTATTGTGTCTTCAGATGTTAAGGAGACCGCTCTCTTCACCCTGGGAACACTAGCTGAGGCTAATGGTGGGTACATCCGTCTCAGAGTTACTGATTTCCCATCTGTCCCTGGTCAGTCCGCTGGTTCATCTCCCAGGCAACACAGACCAACTGGACAAACAATTCACAACTAAGGGCAATTACGAGAGAGACCAAATAACCTAACAGTCAGGTTTTAGATATGATTGGTTTAAAAGTCAAGCAAGCGAAATAAAAACAATACATTTAATTTGAATACTCAGAGGTTTACACGTCTTATCCGCCACAACACTTTTTCAAAGGTAAATACAGATATTTTATCCTTTTTTTGATGCAATAAATATTCCTAAAATTTAAATAAACTAAAAATGAATCAAGTTGCTGCAACTATGTGCCTTGTTTTTGTGCGTTGTAATTTAATCCAAAATTAAAATTGCTGGTAAAATGTGTTTTAATTTCATAGTGTATTGCAAGAATTCGCTCTGCAGAAAGGAGATATTCACCGACATTGCTGGTCACTTGATGCAAGAAGACAGCACTCTGAATAGGAAGAGGGTTTCCGTCTATTTGCTGTTTGCTCTGGTTGCACACAATAGTAAGATTTTCCCTCCTTACTTCAAAATATTAACTACACCATACTTTGTTCCACTTGATATTTACACCACTTTAGATGACATCTTGTAAAAGATTTTAACTGCTTTTTTTTATTTTTTATTGTCTTGGTGCAGAATTAGGGCAAACTTTAGCTCAGACAACAGGGTGCCTGGAAATTTTCATGGACCTTTTCCGGTACTGTATTTTGCCAATGATGTGCAGATTTTTATTTATTTATTGATGAAAACCCTGATCGGACCTTTGTGGCTTTTTAGGACCTCTTTCCCTTTCTCAAACACGGACAATTTGAGAACTGTTAGCCAAACCTACCAACTCTGGACATCTGTGTCTGGTGCTCTATGTGGATGTGTCAACAATCCTCAGAATGGTAAAAATAATCTGTGTCTTTGTTTCCTGTGGCGGAGAAAAAAACTGTTTTAGAAGCATTTTCCACATCTGTTATATGTTATTTACAGCTTTCTGTTATTTCAACTGAATTCAAACAAATCCAGTATTGAGGAAAAAGTGACGGTGCAAAGCTCGGTAACATAAGTGTGCACGCCTTTGTTGCAACATATTTTGATCCAGTTCAGTCTTAAGTACAAACATGCTATCAGTCATAGGGAATTTGATTACCCTGAAATGTTTATTTTAATTTTATTCTTTTGCTGTTATTTTCTTAACATTTGCTTGTTTGCATCTTTTAGATAAAGGTTTAGTTTGGCAAGAACTTTATCTATGAATAGGAATAAACAAAGGTGTTAGAATAAGAGTTCAAAAAACCCCACTGACTTAAATATATTTCTATTTTATATATTGTAAAAACATGAGAATATATTTTATATGTTCTTATATTATCGATAATATTTAAATACTATGTACTAACATAAGTCTGTGTGTGACAACAGACTTGTGTATTCTCCATCTACTTTGGTTAATAATCAGGGTTACTTCAGGTACCTTAAATTTATTTTAAAAAATGAATGGCAGATGTAGACGGATGCACACTATGACAGAATCAGTCAGTGGTTTAACAGGCTATTACTGTTAGAGCATATATTTTTATAATTTTAGTTAAATATTACCGTTTATTCGATAAAGTATTTATAGAAAATTATCTGAAATTATAGTTCTTTTACTTCACAAAAGACCTAGTATGATAACATTGAGTTGTAGACCTTTTAGATGCACAGTACAGTGGGACCTTATCTTTGATTCCCTTTCCATGCAGGTTAAATCCTACAAACACTATATAGGCCATGCAATCAATTGTATTTCACAGTTTTGTTTTATTTTTTGCAGAGGACGGTCAGCGTGTCTGCGTCGCGGTCTTTCCCATCATAAATACATGGCTCCAGGAGATTTCCGCGCCCTCCACTGTAACATTTCAACCTATATGCTCCTTTATCGCCATGACAGTGTCCAACAACTGTGAGGAAACGGAAAACAATTTCTGCTTAAAACACTGATTGACACAAACATTACATTCTTTTCCTTAATGCAAGTCAGTACTTATTTGTACACTAATAATAATTATTATTTTCTGACCTCTTGCAGCTTATGTACAGGAGAGTTTTGCTGCCTGTGGGGGTTTGGAAACTCTTTCTCTCGCACTGCTCCGTGTTGTGTCTGCTGCGGATACAAGCTTGCTGTCTTGTCAACTTTCTGTCGTTATGGTTAAGACCCTGTCAGCTTGCATCACTGATAATTGTGAGGCTTGTTCTCAGTAAAATAAAGCTTACTCCTGATTCTTCACTGTTAGTGTTTTCAGTTTCTCATCAGTTTTTTTTCTTCTTCCTTTTAGCCACTCTGGCATCAGGCTTGTCACGGTATAGATTAGTGTACCATCTTTTCTGCCTGCTGACCAGCTCACACTTGGACCCTGATGACAGACTCTCACTTTTACTTACCATTGGGGAGTGCACTGAAGCCTCAGGTGAGACTGCAGAGTAATAAGCTACGTATGTTTCAGTTGGAAATGTACTCTTAATATTTCAGTCATGTGGTTGAAATTCTCTCATTGTTCATGTTGAACTTGCAGAGGAGCACCAGAATCAGCTGGTGGACTGTGGAGGACTGCCTCTTATGATAACTTTTCTCACAGAGGACTCAAGTGAGGAGGTTAGGAAAGCAGCTACCTTCATTTTACAGACTTGCAAAAAGGCCAGTAAGTATAATTACTCTTTCTCTAAATGTTTTTTTGTGGACAGCTCTGTGCGTTGATTACTTACCTGAGAAGTTATCAGCTGCTAATGTCTCGGTGCTAAATAATAAGCCACACCCTCGTGGCTCTGGTAGAGTCCATCCATCGACTCAGTGGAGGCTTTTTGGCAGTAAAGGTCCAATTCACAATTAATAATGGTCGTCGTAATGTTATGCTAAATTAATATAAGACTCCTTTTCGTTTCTTAATAGTTTCACAGTGGTCTTGGTAGTATTAACTGTTTTAGCAGTGTTCCTATTTTACATGGATCACCCTATATCAATATGCTTCTTTATGTGTAACTACTAATTCATTATATTGCAAATAATACAATTAAGCTATCAAAATGACCTCTTTTGTTTGTTGGCAAAGCTTTGAGCTTGGGAGTGCAGGGTTCACTGGAAAAGCAAGTTGAAAATAGAAAGCCCTCACTTAACATAGAGGAGTTTAAAAGTTCAGCCAGAGAAATGCTCCGCAGGATCGAACTGCTGGAGAAAAGACAAGTAAAGGTTAGATGCGCACGCACGCGCACACACACACACAAACACACACACACACACAGAGCAAAGGTGGTTGTAAAAGTATACGTTAAAGTGACTGATAATTAGTTTGTTTTTTAGGAGTGTGGAGAGGAGCAAGAAGATATTTTTTGTGTAGATTCAACTGAACTTCAGTGTCTGCCATCCAAGTCTTCAACTTTACAAGCACAGAAACAGGAAGACAACAAAACCACATGCACACTGAGGCCCTCTCAGAAGAGCAAAGACTTCCAGCCGTTCAATAGCATTGATGGGATAAAGAAGAGTCATGATATGAGGAACGTCACTTGTAGTTTAATTCCTCAAGCAGAGCGCAAAATGAGTGGAGGAGAACTCCGGATGTCCTCCGATGTACTACCACTAGAGAGAGGCAGCGAGTCACAGACAGCAACAAAGTCAGTGGGGCTGACAAGTTATTAAATATTTGAAAGAAAATGTGTTCTTTTGTAACATTCTTTTCTCTTGTTTTTTTATTTATTTTCGCTTAGTTCCTTGTTTAAACATCCCTTATACGTCTCGGCGTGGCCTGCGTGTTCTCATGGTGAGGCAGAGTCACACAGGAACTTGTAAGTTCTTTATTTTCTGATCTTTGGTACAGTTTTAATCAACATTTTATTTACTGTGTTGCTATGTAGAGTCACAGAACAGTGACTTGAACAAGACGGGGAAGGTTCCAGCAGAACAACACTGGATATCAAATGGCCGCTGTGCAGGTAGGAAATGAGCACCTCTGTTTTTTGAATTTTTATTTATGAATCCTACGTGTATCATTGGAACGTCAATCACCCTTACATTGTTGTGCACAGACAATCAGCTTCTTCGCATAACCGTCTTTGTACATTTTTAGGCTGTGTGTTAACTTTCGAAGAAGTGACAAGCCGCTCTTTTGCATCGCTTCAAAGTTCCTGTGAGAACAGCTGCGACATGCACAGGGTACTCCAGGAAGCCACAGAGGAGTACAGAATGCGTCGAGTTAACCTTGATGTCAGGCAAGAACACAGCAGCGTAGGTGTTGAGCCTGCAAACGCTGCCTCTGCAAAGGCCTCAAAAAAGTTACAAAGAAGCTGTGAAAACTTGTTTGGTAAGAGTCTTTGCAATGTAAACAGTCTTGCAAAAGGCCTCTGCTATGTATTTGGTGAAGGTGTCATGGGGTTTCTTTTATGCGCCACGTTGTAGCCTCTCTAGCGACATCTTTCAAACTGAATATTTTAGAAGTGCTAAAGAATTGTTTGCTATCTTTTTTGTTTTTGTTTCTTTCTGCACCGTTTTCACTTTATAGCTGCAACTTGAATCAGTAAACAGACATAATGACGTGCAGATTCTGATAGATATTTCATTACAAAACAGCGGGGACTGACAAGAGCTCTCTGCAACAAGAGTATTGGAGGAAGCATAAAGGTAAGAAAGAGGTGGGAAAAAAAGTGGTATATAGAGTAATATGTTCAAAAAAGACATTATTTAAGCTGCTTTGAATCTTTTGCTGTTGGATGTGAAGAATTAACCTGTAAAAAACTGCATTAATGCACATGTTGTGTTTTATTTTGCCCATAGGTGTCAATTTAACTCCCATGTACAGAACAACCACAAAAAGGGGATTTACCTCTAAGAAAATATTTGGTATGAGTTATTAGTATATGTGTATTTATTATGTTTATACATTTAGTAAATTTAGCAATATTCACTCAACATGATTCCATTTTTTACTCCTAAGTTCCAAGCTTGACTCCCCTAAAAAGGCCACACATACCTGAAACCAACGATCAAACATCGAGTTCAGGTATTTACATTTTATCTGACTTTGTGTGTGAATGTTGTGATTGAGAGATGGTGTCGGGAGCCCTGCGATGTATTCTTGGCAGCGGACGAACCAGAGAACAGGAGGAATTTTCAACCGTTGACAGCCTTCTCACTGAGCAAAGCAGAGCTGGACCAGAGCACCACGGCAGCATAAAATCGTTTTAGTCCAATGGAAAATACATGGAATGTCCATGTACTGTGAAAACGCTGTATTCATCTTTTAACTTGCCTCTTATTCTTCTCACGGACATACTTTTGGGCTGCAGTATTGATGAGATACTTCTGAACAGCACAATCTGTCTGGTGCCGTGTTGTCATTATTATTATTTTTTTATGGTGTCAGCCAAATGTATTTTCCAGCGCACACTTTAAAAGCTGCGCAGTCGGCCTTTTCACAGGCCCTGGCTTTTTTCCGGCATACTACACTCAGATTACTTTTTCCGACTAGTTTAGGTTTCCCTTTTTCTTCTCCAGTTTTAAAATGTTCTATCATTCTGATGGGTTTCTATATACAAAGTTTTATGTCAGGCCCTGTAAGAATAAGTGAAAAAACACGTGCCTGTGTTTGAACTTAAACTTTTTCTTTTTTCTAATGCAGAGAGAACATGGAGAAGTAGCAGTGGGCGTTATACTCTTACGGATCAGTTAAAGATGAGCAAAGACCAGTCTTCTGTAAGAGCTTTACAAAATATAATGAAATTAATGAGCTTTCTTGATCTTAAAAAATTGCCATGACAATACTAAAACTGGTTCACGTAGCGTTAAAATAAAGAAATAAAAAATACCCAACTCAAAATACTTTAAATACTTTCTTGATTTGTATATATCTTACATTTGATTGGTTTAAATTGTATACATTTAAAGTGATATGTAGGCACATTAAATGCAGTGTAAAGCTTTAGCTCATGCTAACTGTCCACGTTTGTGTATTACCTAACACTCCGATCTCTCCTTTGATAGAATTTGAAAATACACTCTGAACCTCTGTTGTTTCATTTAACAATAACATCTTTAAAATTTATCTTTTTAGTATATGAATGCGGCTATAAACCTATTTAGTTTTTGCCTTACAGCTAATTTCTTATTGTTGGTTTGATTTGTCCCTCTGTTTTTCCTCGGAATCCTGACAGAGAAGAAAGAGGCATGACTTCAGTCGTGAAGAAATCAATCACTTGCTCTCTGGGGTAAAGAAATCTGGTTGCTCCGGGAACTCCGTCTTGTGGTCATATCCGTTCCAGCCCAGACGCACCAATGTTGATCTGGGCAAAAAAATATAGGAGGCTAATAGGAAAATGAAAGAACGTTTTATCGTATCTTTCCGTTTTCGCTCAGAAATGTGGAACATTCATATTCTGTCATTTTACTCCTGCCAAGTCACACTGTTCCTGTAGGTTAATGACCTCGTTTTTTTTCTTCATTCAATTGCAAGTTGTTGTTTTTTTAAATCCAAATCTATGTAGAAATAAAGCATTTTGTTATTATTTATTATTTACTAGTGTAATATATTCCATCAACAGTTAGTTTTTCCTTACTTCCTGTAATATGTTAAATCTACAAAAAAGAAGAATATTTATTATAAATATTTCTTAACTTAAAAGTGTGCGTTCTGTTAATTCCAGGTTATTTATTAGTATTGAAAGGTTTTTAATGTTCATCATATGCTTTTTTTCGTACTATGCAGATTGTATTTCCTTATATTTGCTGTTTGCTTTTAAAAAAAGTGCTGTAAGAGCAAATTCCAAGTCTATTTGTTTGATTTTAGCAGATCGAATTACAACATTTGAGAGAACTACATGCCAGTTAGTTGCTCTTCCATTCAGAACTACTATACGTTTATATTTACATATACTGCACACATAGTACATTTTGTTCATATAGTATCTTTAACCTCTTGCCTAAGAAATCCTTGCGACCTTTTAATCTTTAACTATTCATCTAGGAAATTCATAAATGATTAGTGCCAGTTTAAAGTTTTTCACGCTAGAGAACTCTAATAGTTTAGATATGCAGGAAATATGTGTTTTTGTGTTTATCTGCAATAAAACAATTTTTGGTGGAGGACAGGAATGTCAGAAGTATTCTTCCCTAATATCCGATGTTGATCTTTAGAAACGATCCCACAGTTCCTCGACACATGGTGTCACGGAAGCAAATACTGTGGGGTTTTGTTTATGTCCGCGCTTTAGCCAAACGCGGTCCGTACAGAGACAGGAAATCAACAGGGTGAGAGGGGAACGAAGAGCAGCACTTTCGTTTATTGAGCCGAAAGCCTCTGGTATGACAGGAATCACAAATGGTGCTGCTTATCTATTTTCATTGTGCATCAAGAAGCGGCTTTGTCTGCAAACTGTGTCCTTTACCAAAGCCGAGCTGGACTCCGATCACTGTCTAAAGTCTGCCTCTCCCACTGTATGGGGACTCATCAGTATGATGTCAAAACTGTGGGATTTACCCATTTTCCCTGCCTCGAGGCAAAGATTGGCAAAGCACACCCTAACAATATATGTATTAACTTTGACCTATTCTCTTTTATTTACTACCCTATATTACCTTTGTTACTGAAACTCTTTCCTCTCACTAAGTGTCTGTCTGTACAGGCTCGTCTTGGTTTAAAAAAGGCAAAGCTAATACTTCTCCTTCCTCTATCTCTGTTATGAGTTTCTAGTTTGTGATCTGGATACTTGTTTCCTGAATGCTTGTACAAGATGGTGGGATAGCAATGAAGTCAGAAGGAATGTGGTGGGAGAGACATCTGAAGAGCACATTTCTCATGGACTAAAATGCAGTAAAGACTGAAGACTTTTGACCCAGACCCCCGAAACCCTCCTTCCTCTGGAAAGAATGTGGCCCTTGCTCTCCCCCCTCTTTTGTGTTATCTCCCTCGGGATGCTAAAAAAGCATCAATTTCTCTTGCATGATGTTTTTAGTGAGGAAGCTACAATTTGAAAAGCATGTCTGACCTGAGTCACATTGGTATACTAGAGTATGGTAAGAGGTTCCCTGCCGTGCAAGTGTAACTAAGCAGTGGATTTGTTAAAAAATAATGTAATTTGATTAAATGAATGGGAAAAAAGGCAGTAAAACAAATATCACTTTTATTTTTACAACCAAGCCACTGATGGATAAAACATACAATCATTCCTTTCAGGGTATTATATGGAACCACTATTTGAATGCATAAATAATTGCCGTACAGTTCCTTCTTGGTATACGTTGAAATCTTTAAACTGGTTTTCCTAGTCCTGTAATCCATCGTCATTTGGGTTAAGACACTATCGGTTGGTTTATGATGACCAGATTAAAGAACACACCTATATTTTCCACACAGTGGTTCTCAGTAAGTTGTTTTAAAGCTGCGTTCACTAATTCCTTTTAATGCCCATGAGATAGTTTGAATATTTTGTCAGTGGCTTTGCATAGAGGAAGATCTCTGTTGTCTGACATCACATACTTTTGTACTTGTGGCCTGCAGTGTTTGAATCTGTTTACACCCCAAAACTAAATCAACTAGTTGCCTAAATTCAGGGAGGAAAAAACCTGATTCCAACTTGTTATTTTTGGTTGTTTTGTTTCAATAAAAAAAAAAAAAATGTTTGGCATCTGTCTTAAGAGCAATTGGTGAGACAAGGAAAATATCCACAGTTGTCTTCGATGGTTCTACATTAACTCCATGGATGTGCTCATGTCTGCGGTGGAAGTGTCAACGGGGATCTGAACTTCTCCCGAGGTGATGTCACCGAGCAGGTCGTTTTCTTTCAGGAGTTCGCTAAACTTTTCCAAGTTGATGTCACTCCCGAGCGTCTTCAGGCACTCCTCGGCCTCCACCCCTGTCGACTCCTCCAGTATGTCTGAAGTCAACGCTTCTGGCTCAGCTGCGAAACTGTGCTCGGTTGCCGAAGTATTTGATGACTCATCTGGATCGAGTGGGATGGTGGACGGTGAGGAAATCACATCAGGGAAACCAAAGTCAATCAGTGGGGCTGGGGGAAGAACTGGATCGGTTAGAGGCTCTTGGTCTTTGTTCCGCACCGCCGCCTCGGCTTGTGTTGGTAAGAGCTCAGGGATGGGGTCAGACTGCAAAGCAGAAAGAGGCTCCGAAACATCCACTGGGGTCATATTTGTAGCAACTTGAGCTTCAGTTTCCTCTGTAGCTTCAGGTTTGGGTACTGCAAGTGAATCTGGAGGACTGGTTTCTGAGACCAGAGCTTCAGGCTGAACTGGACCTGAGGTTTTTGAGTCTGCATCTTCTCTTGGGTCCAAGGCAACAGGACTTTCTCCCTCTTTTGCCTCTGATTCACATTCATCTTTCGTTTTTTCTTCTACCAACACATCTAGATTGTCCGTCCCGACAGCCTCCTGTTTCAGCCCGGGCTCCGCTGTTGGTTTAGGTGCTGAATGTTCTCCTGCAGGCTTCTGTTCGCTGCTAGCGGGGGCCTCTCGCCTTCTGCTCAGCTTGTTTCCCATGATGAACCTGTTCAATTGATCAAAATCAAAATATCATTCAATCAAATGACATCGTTTGAAATATGAATTAAACTTAAAAACATAATCTCTCTGATTGCCAGCTTTAGATTAGAGTGCAACGTTTAAAAAGCAAAATCTAATTAGATAAAGAATGTTAAAATAAACTTACATACTAATAATAATAGTAATACATTTTTTACTTGTTCATTTGCTTGAATATTGTTATATATAATTTAAAAAAATTGTAGATAGTGTCTAAAACATTGACAATGTACTTTTAAAAACTTTTTTTATGATTAAATTTAAAGCAAAATTCATAAATTCCTAATTTCAATATTGTTCCATTTTAATTACAAAAA
>JAVLVB010000262.1:125227-152916 GCA_032876305.1 Orestias chungarensis
TTTTTTTTTTTTTCTCCCATTGAAAAGTGTTTGCAGTGTTTGTAAAAGCAGCAGCTGAATGTGTTTTGTGTAGTCCTGCCACCTTTGCACATCTAGAGATTTATTTTTTACTTTTCTTTTCTAAATAGCTCAAAACATTTGTAATGGACAAACCCAGTTTTTTCCTCTCCGCATAATTTGGCCACCACAATTTCAAGGGAGGCATAATTATTTGCATGTAAATAGACACATTTTTTTGCTGTTATTTTTTTTATATAACTTGTGTTTGATAATGTCTTAAAACCCAACCCTGCTTTTAATATTCTGCTGTGTCTATTTTTTTGTACTGACTTTGAAATTCAGTTTACAATTTCAGCCATCAGCCATTTACTGTAGTATTTTATGAACTGCAGTCATGTCCTACGGCACCTAACCGCTGCAAATGCTTCTCTCTTGTGCTCGCTGTCATTAAATTACAGAATTTTCATATCAAAATTACATATCCAGCATGTGTTTCCCTGGATTAAGCTTGTTTGGGATCTTGGTGCTGCTCCTGCTCATCTTTCTTCAAGCCTTCCTGCTGCACTTCGCTGGCGTGTTCATCCACTCTGACAAAGTGCTCATCGGTCCTGTATTATTATGTCAAATCAGTCAACATGATGAATCGGTGTGTATTCCACGGGAAAGGGGTTTTCCCCCTGATCTCTCTGGTCATAAAATGTACATTTCTGGAGTTATGCTGCCTGTGTGTTTTTATGTTCCCATCGTACTCGTGCCATTTGCCGGGCTTAGCTTGCTGTTGGCAGCCTATGGCAAAGACAGAACAACACTCCGGTGCAGCTTGGCCTGCCAGGTTGCATCAAGCCTGTTCACTCTGGGAGGCATTATTACATTTTTGCTATGCTTTCACTCCTACTTAAGTTGGAATAACGTGACACTTTGGTTTTATTTGTGCCTTGGTGTAGCGGGACAGTTGATTTTCACCACATTGCTAACAAATTTTGTAGTAGGAAAGCTAACTTCTGACTGGAAGTAAATTAATTCAGATTGAAACAGCTTCCACAAGACTGCAAGATTAAATCTGCTTTTATTTGTATTGTATGTGTAAAATTGGCATTGCATATGTAAATCATTTATATACCTGCATATTTTTTCCCCTTAGAGAATTAAGTTAAGTGATTTATTTGCACTGCTATACCAATAAGATGAGTGCTTTCTAAAAAAAAAGGACAAGTCTGAAAATGTGAGAAATCATAAATTTTGATATGATAAATTATGCTTTATGATGTTTTTAACAATAAAAAAAGTATGCTTTCATGCTGCATCCTTTTTTTAAATGGAGAATATATATACACCATGCTGTCTGAACATTTTACCAATAGGAAGCATATATAAGAGAATTGCCCCAAGTACGGAACCCTGTGGTACTCCACAAATAACTCTAGAAGGAAACAAACTGGAACTAGAGATAAGCTTGAAACCAGCCTAGTGCTGTTCCCTTGATCAAGCAAAGGTTTCATCAGTGAGGGTTTAAGGGAACACTTCTGTTAACAGTTTGGTTGGGATTGGGTCCCACATAAATGTTGGAGGTTTAGATTAAGTCAATATTTTTGATAGCTCAGAAAGCTCATCTGGATTAAAACAGTCCAATCAGAGATCAGGCTCTAGAACTACATTCAGGATTCCAACTATTTTAGTTTTAATAGATGTCATTTTATCTGTAAATAATCCCATGGAGTCAATATTCAATAGGAAAGTCCTAAAGGTCTGTACAAAAGTGAATTGTTACTTTAATAAATTGTTACATGAGAAACTAGCCTGAATAAATAATCAGCATTTACAATTCAAAGCAATGCTAATCAAATACAAATGAAAAGTACATTTGCAATGATTTGTATATTACTCAGTACTGCATGTTGTAGACTCTGACACTAACATGCATGCTGGATATGTTCGGTAGGGATGTGTGTGAATACTGACACTTCAGAACTGGCACGCAATTTCATCCTCAGTGATCAGGTCACAACTTTACATCCAAGCCAGCTGAGTCTGCAGATGTTTTAGTTAAAACACTGATACGCCCAATTATTTTAATAACATTATAATTCAAAAATACAAACATGTCTGACGGTGTTTTCACTATACATTTAAATATGTTGCTTAACTGATGCAGTATGAGAGTAAACATAACATACATGTTCAGATTCAGTACCTAGGACTTTTTTAACCACAATGCCAGCAACGACTGCTCTCATACTCGACTTTGACAGTGAACAAAGTAAGGGTTTTTCGAAAGCCTTTCACAGTATTGCAAATAGTGCAGAACTGTTTCAGAAGTGCTTGAAGGCACAGGTGTGGCAATGTGCTACTGTTAGTATGAGCTAGCTTAGTGACTGTGTCCATCAATCAGTAAAAGGTTCCTGAACCTGATGCAGATCACATTTCCAGCATGAGAGGTAAAGTTAACACAGCATAAGTCGCAACTTCTTCCTGGTTAATTATTATCTTCAGTTCATGTTTTTTTCTTGAAATTTCCCCTACTTATCTTTGGAATGATTCTTGACAGTATGTGAGCAATCTTTTTGACTGTTTTTTTTGATCATCTCCATGATTTCTTTGTTCATATTTACCTTGTACATGATAAATGTCCCTTCAGTACAACTAAAAGCAATCCAAGCAACACCTGAGCTACCAGTGGCATACTTTGAAAATTGTACGTCTACAACATAAAAAAAAAGACTTCTAATACATATGGTGATTAATTTCCACAAACGAACTCAAAGTCACTTAGTATAAAATTAAAGTTATTGATCAATCCGGGACTTTAAAAATTTCCCCACACAATGATGACAAACGTGCAAAGCCTAAACAATCAAAGACTGTTTGGCATAATGATGATCAAACACAGGAATATACTGTATAGCATTAAAGTGACATCTATGTCAATTATTAGTCTAATATTAATAAATGCAATTGTTTCATTTCTTAAGTCATTTTAGTTTAAAAAAGATTCAGTCACGTGAAAAATATTTCTCGTACAAGCTGTAAAGCATCATCCTCTCCTGCTGCTGTTTGCAGCTGCTCGCGTTCCTTCTCGGATTGCATATCGTTGTTTGGTTCACAGTGAACCTGGGCAGACGCTGATCCCTCTCCTTCGGGATGCTGTAAGTTCCTGGTGTAGGGCACCGTTTCCATCTCTGTAAAGTCCAAGTCTGTTTCTGAAACATAGCAAGGTAAACCGAAAAAGCATATCAGAAAATAAAAGGCAAAGAGGGAAGCTAATGCCTGGTCCTGAGACTCTGATTGTTGGTGATGCAGTGATGAAGGATGTAAGACATGTATGTGTGAAACGTACAAAAATACTGTACTTTCCAAATGGTATCAGATGTGAGAGACAATATTGTGGAAATTCTGGCTGAACATCCAACTGTTAGAACCCTTGTTCTACACCTGGTATCTAACGACACTGTGAAACGGCTGTCTGAGGTACTGAAACAGAACTTCAAGAAGCTATTAGATACAGTTAATAATTTGGATGCTGACGTGTTCATCAGTGGCCCTCCACCACCAATGAGAGGAGATAAGAGGTTCAGCAGGCCTGTACAAATGGCTGTCAGGTGTGTGTGCCACTTACACCTTTAGTTATATTGACAATTTCAGTTTTTTCTGGGACTGGAAACATTATTTTAAGGCAGATGGTCTCTGCCTCAATAGATCTGGAGTCAGGCTGTTTGCAGCTAATTTATTCTATGTTTTGAGTTCCCAGTCTGCTCCAGCGGCCGAGGACAAAATGAAGCGAAAACATGAACATAAGGATAAGGATGTGACGCAGCCCAGAGATTTCCCGGAGACGTCGGAACCCCAGCCCCCACCTGCGCCTCCAGATGACGTCCTCCCGGAGCTCTCTGAGATACCGCCTCCACTAAAAGGCAGGAATGAGGACACTCCCTCATCAAGATCATCCTCCCCATCTCTTCCTCTTCTGGATTTTACAGAACACATGAAGGAGCTGGTTAGTGTTGCCACCAGTCCTCTCCTATCCCGTCGTCCTGCAACTCCTCCCCCAACACTAACTCCTTATGTCAACTCCATCTCCAGTGTAAAGAGAGTCATGCGAGTGAGTCATTTGAAACAATTGCCATATGAATGATATGCATCGGGTCCAGGCAGCCGTACTGCATGTACCCATGGCTCATTCCAGGATAAGCCGGGGCCCGATGTGGAAGTACCTTCCTTCATCCCTGTTGTAATACGTAACAGAAAACGATTAGTCAGCCATCAAAACAGTCCAAAACAGTCTGTACGCATCTCAAATCTTGTGTTCACTACTCATCAGCCACAGTCAGCAAACAACAGTAACACGGTGAAAATCGCTGTACTAAATGTCAGATCTTTGGCAGGGAAAACCTTTCTGATTAATGATTTGATATCATCTCAAAACCTTGATTTTATGTTTTTAACCGAGACATGGCTCGATAAAAACACAGCTGATACAGTCCTGATTGAAGCTAATCCACCTCACTTCAATTTTTTATCTGAAACACGTCAAAACCAGAGAGGTGGGGGGGTTTGTATTCAGGGACCATATACCCATCCATAAATCTACATTTGGGGTTTTTTCATCATTTGAGTATGTATCATTCAAAATGGATACAAAACAATCTTCCATTCTTTGTATTACCATCTACAAACCTCCAAAGAACTGTTTTATTGATGATTTTACTGAACTACTTTCAATTGTATGCACTAATTTTGACTGTTTGGTCATAACAGGGGACCTGAAAGTGGACATGGATGCAGCCCAAGATAAACAATGTAAAGGACTCACTGATGTCCTTGAGATGTTTGGTCTAACTGAGCATGTGAACAAGTACTATACACACAACAGAGGACACACTCTAGATGTGCTTATCTCAAAGGGTGTTTTTATTTTAAAAGTGGGTGTTGTGGATGTCGCTTTGTCTGATCATTTTAGTGTTTTCTTTGACCTTTCTGTTACACCCAAGCCAACATCTGACCCTACAGTTACTCGAAGAAGACTTAGTGATGACAACACAGGGATTAAGTTTTTGAAAATGATTAGGTTTGAAAATGCTCTGTGTTCTAATGTTGATGATATATTGAACTCTTACACATCTCGTGTCCTGTCTGCTACAGTAGGTAGATTAACAAACCTTCCAGTCTCGATCCCCTTGGAACTGATTTCTACATCCAAATGTCAGAAGTTTGCAGTATTCTTTAATGACAAAGTTCAAGGCATAAAAAAATGCAATTGTTTCCACGACAGACATAGCTCCTCTACCCCCAGTTAGACATATGGAGCTGACACACTTCACACCTGTCTCCGATAAAACAGTTGAAGAGATCATCTGCAGCCTGAGTCCATCTACTTGCTGCCTGGATGAGTTACCCACTAGATTCCTAAAGTCTGTGCTGAGCAGTTTGCTGCCACAACTCGCTCATTTAGTCAATATCTCACTTCAGACTGGAATATTCCCAAAGGCCTTAAAAACTGCTGTCATTAAGCCTCTCCTAAAGAAGAGCAGTCTGAATGCCACAGTACTGAACAACTACCGGCCCATATCAAACTTGCCATTCTTAGGAAAAGTGCTGGAAAAAGTTGTATACCAACAGCTGAGTGACTTTCTCCTGTCTAACAATGCTTTCCAGTCAGGCTTTAGGCCCCACCACAGCACTGAGACAGCTCTGATCAAGGTGACAAACGACATCCGCCTAAACTCAGATGCAGGCAAAGTCTCTGTCCTAGTTCTGCTGGACCTGACCGCCGCCTTTGATACAGTTGACTATGTGATTTTATTACAGAGGTTAAAAGACTGGGTGGGAATCACTGGTATGGCTCTACACTGGTTCAAGTCCTACCTTGAGGACAGGTGTTACTTTGTTCAAATTGGGAACTGTGTCTCCGACCGAATGGTTGTGACCTTTGGGGTTCCCCAGGGGTCGATCCTGGGCCCCCTTTTATTCAATCTGTACATGCTTCCATTGGGCCAGCTAGTATGCAGCCACGATGTGTCCTACCACAACTATGCTGATGACCTTCAGATCTACATGTCGCTGACAGCAGGAGAGCATGGGCCTGTTGATTTATTGTGTCACTGTATTGAACAGATCAGTATGTGGATGCAGAACAACTTCAAAGAGAAAGTGTCATCAGTTACCTTCTGACGCTCTCTCTGTAACCTAAACATCAGGTCAAAAATCTTGGGGTAATCCTGGATTCTGATCTGAACTTCAACAGCCACATTAAATTAGTAACATCAGCAGCCTTTTACCATCTTAAAAACATTGACAGAATCAGAGGAATAGTCTCTAAACCAGACCAAGAAAGACTTATCCATGCTTTTATCTCTAGCAGGTTAGACTACTGTAACGGCCTGCTCACTGGGCTTTCTAAACGGGCCTTAAGACAGCTTCAGAACGTCCAGAATGCTGCTGGTCGAGTTCTGACCAAAACCAGGAAATATGACCATATCAGTCCAGTGCTCAAGTCTCTACACTGGCTTCCCGTCACTCAAAGGATAGACTTTAAAACAGCCTTGCTTGTGTACAAGTCTCTTCATGGTTTAGCCCCAAAGTACATATCTGACATGTTAGAGCCATATGAACCAGCCATGACTCTGAGAACCTCAGGTAGTGGCCTCCTGCTGATGCCCAGAGTCAGGACCAAACAAGGGGATGCTTCATTCCAGTTTTATGCTCCTAAAATCTGGAACAGTCTTCCTGAAGAGGTGAGACAGGTTTCAACTCTGGTGATGTTTAAATCCAGGCTGAAAATAGCCTTATTTAACTATGCATATAGCAACTGAGAATATTATTACTATTATTATTATTTAATTTTAATTTTATTTCTTTTAAATTCAAAGCTGATTTTATTATTTCATTTTCTGATCTTTTTTCCTATGTAAAGTACTTTGAATTGTCTTGTTCACGAAAATGTGCTATACAAATAAACTTGCCTTGCCTTGCCTTGCCATATGCCATCTCCGGTTCATCACAGGTGTCCGAGGACTCTTCCTCTAAAGGCGACATCACTGGCTTTGACTTCATCTCTGAAGGGCCTGGCTGTACTTTCATCTGGGAGATGGGATCTACTTTTCTTTCAATCTGTGTTTCAGAATGAGGGAAGTTTTTTATAGTACTTAAAACAATCATTTTAAGTGCATCTGAGATTAAGCTTTTTTAACATTTCCTGTGAATATTTTTTTTCCTTCAAAATAAACACTTTATACCTTACAGACTAGCAGAAAAACATCGTCGGCACTGTTTCCCTCCTGTCTACAACTGCTTTTAAAGTACCATTCATTGAACATACCTTACATTATGACCAACTGCTCAATGTCGTTGTACCTTAAAATTGTCCCAGCCCAACAAGGTAGAGAGATTCCATTAGCACCCTAAAGGCAGCCATCATAGAATAGCAACTTTTAATAGATGCCGACATGTCACCAAAACAGGGTTCCCCGAGATGCTGTATTTCCATTCATCACAATTTGACACGATTTCAAGTAACACAATAATAAAGTTGAACTGCAAAACAAAAATGCTTACAGACCTATTGCAAAGTACTAGGTAACTTAGAGCAGTAAATATTATGGATTTTTTAAATACATGTATCTGTTTTGTTTTTTAAAGCCAAAATATGTAAACAAGTGTTTATGTTGCGTACAATAACTTTGCGTTGGAACTTCAAACTAATCTCACCATCCGGGAATGACAATTATGGTAAATGCTGTATACGGAGTTCATTAATGGTCCAATAAGTGACCATTAATGAGATTGCATTGATTTCATCAGGCTAGTGTCGCGATATTGATATATTTTTGCCATTTTTAAATAAATAAGTGTGTTTAACACTTTATGAATCGACAACAATCCAATTTGAGGGAGTTTTGTGTGTGAAGATTCAGGCATCATGAAGAGAAAGAATGAAAAAAACAAGCTAAATGGCGGCACCTGCTGGTGAAGAGGGAACATCGCACCCTCGCAGGAACCCTCGGAGAGAAGTGAGCAAGCAGCTTCTACCAGCTCCGCCTCGTTCATGCAGTAAAACGCAGCTCTGAGGACAAACCAGCGCCTATCTGTTAGTTTGACAGACTGCAATTAGGCACGTTTAAATCATTAAACCGAAGAAATTCCGTTTTCTTGCTTTTTATTCTCTTATTTTTACCTTACAGCTCTTCTTGTTCGCTCAGTCTTTATTGGCCTCTTTTCTTTCGCTTTCTGCTCCTTCTTTGCCATCCACGGAGGAAGCGCCCGTTGCCTTTCCGCCATGTTTGGCGCTTTAAAGAGCCCCGTTTTAGGATCCAGGGTCCAGATTGATCAGAGCACTGTTACATTTCTGCCTGTGAAACAGAATCACAGCACGTGTTGTTAAACAATAAGACCAGTAGTCTCTGTAGTGCCAACAAGAGTTGGATTTGGTGCATTGCAACTGTTCCCAACTAAACTACTAAAGCAATGGTTTAGAAATCTGGGGTTCCTCCTTTAGATTGCATTTAAAGTCTGTGTTCTTTGGCCTGCATGTTTAATAAATTGAGATCCTCAAAAGCATTCAATTTAAAACTCTTATTATTTGAGATATTCTGTACCAGCTTTTTAACTGCTTAAGGGAAATTCTGAAATGGTTTTAATTGTTTGGTATAATATAAAAAATAAAAATAAAATAATAAAAACAATACAAAGAAATAAGTGCATAAATGTTTATTTTCTCGCTTCTTCCTCAATTTCATTTTGTGTGTGAAATGCACCGGCATGTTTTTGTTTAGTAGTTTGCAAAACTGGATGAGGAATCTGAGTGTTATTATACTGTCATGTCACCACAAGTCCCATCATGCAGGGAGACAACGAAAGCCCAGTTAGAAGTAATACTTCCCCTTATTTTAAGTTCACATTAAATCAACAAAAAGCATCCTGCTCCTGAAAGTTTGTCATTGAAAAATCTGATTAAAAATCAAAGTATATATTTATTTATTTATTTGCACTGGCACATCAAATATGACGTTTACGGTAAATGCTGTATACACAGTCCAATAATGGTCGAATAATTACTTTCAGAATTAAAAGGAAGAAGGTCTCGAAAGTCCTGATGAGTGCAGACAGAGCGTATGTGCACTGTAGCGTGAGAATATTTATTTTATCAGGCTATTGCCGCAATATTTGAGTTGCAGTGGTATAAATTATGCAGTAGCGAAGCATACATGGTGCTTTTAGGTTTCTAAACATAAAAAATGTGCCGTCTCGACGTAGTTGGTGTGCTACTGTGCACCACTGTTGCCTCAGCTCATCTGCATTAATGCTGTTGGTGATAAATGTTTTATATATTCAAGTTTTAGTTCATTTACATAAAGTTGTTGCAATACTTTGTATTAACGTTCCAATAATATAGAAAAAATAACACATACTTATTTCATTCTTTATTTCTACATAAAAATAAATGTTGGTTATTGTGACATGTTGTGCATCTCGTCCTTTTACCGGCCAAAACCAAATAATCTTTATGTATTTTCTGGGTTAGGGTTATGACACTTTCTATTCACTCCTTACACTTTGCTCAATCTTTTTATCACCCATCCTTAATCTCCAAGCCACCAGCAGGCCTGTATCAGACTTTCACTTTCTATCATTCTGTACACAGAGCTGCCATCTTGTACTCGGCCCTTTTAATTATCTGTCTTAAGCTCCTTCCTGCAAGTGCTTAGGCCTTGATTGCGAAGAGCAGCTTTGTATACAGGACTAAATTAAAGCTGGGGAAAGAAGGGTGGGAAAGAATAAACCTCAAATCAATCAACATGTTGCACGTGCAATGTGATTCCTTCCAAAGCTTTCGGGTTTTAGTGCATTTTAGGAACAACAGATAAACAGCAGCTTTAGAATCTCTCACAACATTTATGTTTTTGTTTACTACGGCTGCAAAGCAGCATTTAATAAAAAAAACAAAAAAACAAATGATAACAAAATAACAATAACTTCTATAATAAATATGAAATAATAAACATAACATATCAACTGTTTAAAGTAAGGCTATTGCCTTGCATATTTTATTGCTTATTAAAAGAGAATGAAAAAAAATCCTCAATACATTAAAATAAATATATCTGTTTAGAATTGAGTTTAGCATGAGACTCATCCTCCCCCAGGCTTCCTGCCACATCCAAAGATCAAGCTGTAAGAAGATTTATGTGCACTAATGGCATAAGTCTTGTCACTGCTTTTCTTGCATGCTGAATTTCTGGTCAAACATGGGCAAAAAGTCTTAAAGTTACTTATATAAGAGCATCAGTATGACAGTTTCCTTTTTAACTCATTTTGTGTTGCTGTCACAATGCTAAAGAGCTTGACTGAGACTTGACAAGTTCAACAAGCAGCTCTGCAAACATTAGGTGTTAATATTGGTGTCTGGACTGGAAATCACAAGTTGATAAATAGAGTTTAGGCATTGATATTTTCCCCCCCAATCTAATTAGAATCCATTCTGGGCTCCTGCAACATGTATCATAAATTTATTGGATTTATCCCTGTTTTTAATATGTGTCATTACATTTGGCCAACTGTCTCATAAAGCTAGAGATTCAGAAAGCCTTGTTGTGATTGGCTATATGGTGCAGAAGAGCACTAGCTTAGAAAGAGTTTAATACATTGAAGGTTTTCCAGTTGGCCCAGATAAAAAGATATCATTTAATCATGCAAGAATCCTATCTTTGCATGAAGATGCTGCTTTAAAGACATTATGTTACAAGAAAGGCAGGTTACTTCATTTAATACGTCGGCAAAGAAAAGGTCTTCGTACCTGCATGTATTTGAAAATAGGATTATATAGAAAGCCAATCCCGTTTTAATGAAACAAAAGAAAAATATCTCTTTAATGGACATGCTCCGATTTTTCGGAAAATGTCTTTGCCATATGTAGATTAAAAGTATTGTGTTGCAACCAATTTATTGGTTATGCTGGGTTTCGCGCGCGTGTGTGTGTGTGTGTGTGTGTGTGTGTGTGTGTGTGTGTGTGTGTGTTTGTTTGTCTGCTATGTAATTAAGTATTTGTTCCAATTAAATTGGCTGATAAATCCCGTTTTTCTGGGGGGGGGGGGGGGGGGTTTCCGTGGACACAAAAATGAAATAATCACCAACTGCAACTGGAACTGAGCAATAACAGAATCTTTACACATACACAAAGAAACATTGTCAATTTAAAGTCACAAACAGGGGATTACAGAGAACAGTAATCTCAAACATTGTACGGAACAGCTAACAAAAACATGGTGTCTTTGATAGATTAGTGTGTGTGATGCTTGGAGGGCTGAAATTTGTTTGATGAGGTCAGTTTGCTTCATGTCTAATCTATTATGTCTAATCTATTGTCATATGGGCCAGAGATAAGAACAGTGTTTAGCATCAGTCCTTCCTGCCTTATGATACATCTGCATCTATCTAAGAATAGGATATTTGTGTTTCCTCTCAGGGCTTGACCTCCTGGGACAGCGCAGCTCTAAACTCTAAGCTGGGTATTATGCTAAGAATCATCTATTGTGATGATTAAATTTCAAGTTGTAAATTGCTGTGGATAATGCTTTCTTGACAAACAACTTTGAACAACTTCAAAGAATAGTGAATGTAAAGCAATATTTGTGCACTGACTGCACACACAGACAACTTCCATATTAGCAGCTGCCAGGTTTTTCTTATTTACAGATTGTGGGATTGAACACTGCTCAGTGCTCATGGATACGAGTGATTAGTTGTGACATAATCTACAGAGTAACATCTGATGCATAGCGACAATACAATCTGAAGGATTAAGACATGTGAGATGATAGAAATGGGGAATGGGAGCTTCCTTGGATGCTGGAAGTTGTCTCACCATGTTAAAGATTGAAAATCATTCTTGCATTTGTTACGCTGAGCATGATGCAATTGTCAAAAATTATCACAAATTTAATGAAAGACGAGGCATTTATGTTAAAGCTGAATATTAGAAGAGAATGTATTAAATGCTGCTGATAAACAGCAGACATGTGTAATTTTTTATTGTTATTGAGTGAGTGATCACCTTTGTCATTTTCTGTTTAGATAGCAGGAGAGCACCATTAAGCTTAATAATCATAACATCATACAAAGACTGGTTCTGTTCTGAAACATCTGGAGATGACACTTCAGTGAACGATTGTTTGCATTGTCCCCTAATGCTTTCCCAAACACTTCACATTCATAAGATGTTAGAGATGCATTATGTTTGTGTACTACACCATAAAACCAGTATTGATGGTCTGGATATAAGGATTTTGATCATTGCATGATCAAGTCTTTACTTTTTACTGATTTTAAATCAGTTTATTTGAGGTACAGTTAAAATTTAGGGGTAGTCTTGTGCAAAAGATGAAGCTCAAATCCAATCAGTCTCCCACTACATCACAATATCACTCATCAGCAAAAAAACAACACAAGACAGCTTCTACTCTTCCACTTGAGGCAAAGACTTACCTCACCTTCTAGTTGGGAGTCAGTCAAACGTTGGTGTCAGACAGATGACAAATAACACCCAAAGAAAATAAAATGTATCTAAACTGTTTAGAATCTTTTTATATATTTTTTCAGACAAATCAATAAGACATCTACATAAATTGGACATTCAGTTTCTGCTTGTGAATTTAAAATCTGTGGTTGTCTATAGATGTCCTCAAAAGACTTATTTTCCACTGGGGTATAATTCTCCTTGAATATTGATTATGCACAACCTGTACAAGAGTGGTTTAAGTAAATCCTTAAGAGCTTTGAATGATGTACAGTTTGTTTTTTACTTCTTACATTTAGAAACAAGTGAATATGTATTAATTAATTATAATAAAAAGGGAATTCCCAATTCATATCGTCACTAATCCAGACAGGCCATGGTTGCATTACCAAATAACTCATAGCGTTGCTATGACGAGGCACATCATCATTTCCCTCATCCAACGCCAGCCAAGCTCAGTCTTATATCTTTCTGCCTCTGCAGAGAGATCATCAGTTTATCGGAGAAGAGGAAGCTGAGCTTTTTTATTTATTTATTTATTTTTGCACTAAAAGCCCGTCTAATTCTGATTAGAGTTTAGGATGAAAAGGTGAAAACTGGATCTTGAAAATGTTACCGCGCACTAATCCCAAGCACAGACTGAAAAAGTGATGTGTGGGACATGCAGTTGGCAGTGCTTAAAAAAAAGACAGTCCAACTAAAATATGCATGCAGGTAAGTGCAACAAATTCAATCTGTTTTCTTTATTTTGCTTCTGGCTGGTGCAAACGTGGTGGATTAAAAAGTGACGGGATTTATTTATTTTTTTATCCAACAACTTCCTCTTTAATCATATATGTTGTTCACAAAGCTATATTTTTCTATTGCAATTTAAATCCACTGGTTACAAGGCATCTAGTTTAAGCTTTTTGGATTTACTTTTCCTTGGTTTACAGCATTTCTCAGATTTCTGCATGTTCTGTAACAGCCCCACTGATGTGTTTAGTGATGTTTCATGGAAAACACTGAAAATCCCTTTTTTTTTTATCAAGGGGTGAGGTTTCCTTTTTCACTGAGCTAGAACCATAAATCTTACCTTGATTATAATTATGTGTAAACAAAGTTTAATGACAGTGTTGCTTATCTTTGTCATTCTATCATTACTCCATAATCACTTTTTAATTTCAATTTCAATTTTATAATCAATATTTGAGCTGTTTATACATACATAAAAAATGTCAATCATGAATCTTTTTATTCATAAAGTTCAAAGGGGGTAAAAACCTTATAGTACTACATTTTTAGTTTTGTGTACAAATAAAAGTAAAATAAAACCAAATGACTTTGATTTAAAAAAAAACATTAATAAGCAACATTTGGTCAACAGGTTTATTTTTTATTTCTTTATTTAATTGCATGTGATTTCTCTGCTTACTATGATAAGCCCCTGCATTAAATCAAGGCAAATGGATTGTCAACAGCTCTGACTTTCCTTTGAGTTCTCGAGCAAAGTAAAAAAAAAAAAGAAACAGTAATTGATGTTGGGAAATGATAGAGCGGGAAAAGTAAACAGATGGTGGAAGATCATCATGGTCTTACGCTACATGTGGGTATTTGAACTCCTTACCTCTGACCTATTATATACATCAAGCGACTCTGCTGGATGCACCAAGACATCACCCATAGGCAAGCAAATCCTGCTAAGCCCTCTCTATCTTTCTCTTATTCCTTGATTGTACCCCTCCTCACTGTGACATTATTTACGGATGGCTTCTCATACAGTCTGGATATTCCTTCTATTTACCAAAGGGGGATTTTGTCTTGCACAGAAGATTAAAGGTAATTTTTATCTTCTCGGTGACCTTTGTCATCTTTTATTGGACAACACAAATGTTAGCACATACCTAGCTGATTAAATATTTTTATGCCATTTGTAGATGGAGGTGCAGGATCTAAAGGAGGCAGACCCAACGAGCTGTCACGGAACAAACTCCACTGTGGGACCTGGCTTCGAAAACCAGAGGGTGGAAGCTTCAGCTCCCCAAACTTCCCAAATACATATCCTCCAAACAAGGAGTGCCTTTATATACTGGAAGGTAACCAATGACAAGCATGGCTGAATCATTTTAATTGCAAATAAAAGCTAGTTAATTAGTAAATATGTTAAATTTAACAGATCCCGGGGACAACCCCTCTACTGCTAAATATGTACACTTTACAATTTTAAATACTAACTGTGAGTTTGTGCTTTAAATGCACTTTTTGGACAATATACAGCAGTCGGTCCTTTGATTCAACACATGCTATAATGTATGTATAATCTCATTAAGGATTAAAGCTTAGGTGCTTAGCTGCATTTCAGTGTGTTTTTCTTTATTTTCCATGTTTTTGGTGAAGGCATAGTTTAAAGAGAGGCTTGAAATAATTAAAAAAATATGGCTGTACAAAGGTGTCAGTCATTAAGATAGTATGAGACAATCCAAATAATTTGTTTTTCATGCTTTCAACAAACCCCTTTCTTAGTAATATTACACCACTTGTTTTCTCTTCAGAGCAACTGACACCCTGCCCCTGTTTCCACAGCCCTGCCTCGTCAGAGGATAGAGCTGCAGTTTAACAAAATCTTCCAAATTGAGGCGTCTTTTGAATGCCGGTTCGACCACATCGAGGTGAGGGATGGTCCGTTCAGCTTCTCGCCGGTCATCAATCGGTACTGCGGCACAGTCAATCCCGGCCTTCTCTACTCCAGTGGACGCTTCATGTGGATCCGGTTCTACAGTGACGAGGAGCTTGAGGGTAAAGGATTCAAGGTCCAGTATAAGTTTACTGCAGGTAAATGAAAGGAAGGTGGTTTGGTCATTGGCAGATGCTGTTTTTCTTGGAGATACTTTTGTTGTTCTTTTAAACTTTACTCCGTGTTAAGTTCTCTATTATTTTCTGCGTAGATCCTGAATTTCATTTACATGTAGGAGGACTTTTAAACCCAATCCCAGGTAAGATAGCCAGATGGCACATCTCTTTAACTTTGATGGTCAATTAAAATCTTTGATTACAGCCACTTATATGCTTTATTCTTGTTTGCTACTTTCTTTGTGTCTGTTGCTCAGACTGCCAGTTTGAGCTAACTGGGCTTGATGGCATTATCCGCTCACACCAGGTTGAGGAAGAGAATAAAGTGAAGCCGGACCAAGCCGTGGACTGCATCTGGACCATACAAGCCCCAGTAAAGAGCAGAGTATGGCCTACATTGATCAATGATCTTCTGAACGTATTTCTTTTAAGAATAAAGAACAGACTTAATACATGTATACTCATGTTTGAGGAAGGGGAGGGGGATTTAAATGGAAGAGAATAATGTTTTGACATCATACAGTATAAATGATGTGTTAGTCCAGGAGATTCCGAAACTGCCACAGAGTTTTCCCTTTTTTTTGATTGTTTCCAGATTTCTCTGAAGTTTTTGGAGTATCAGATGGAAAACTCAAATGAATGTAAGAAGAATTTTGTGGCTGTTTATGATGGCAGTAGTGCCATTGAGGACCTCAAGGTGAGACACTGTCCAACATTTTAGCGTATTGTGGGAAGAGATGTGTCAGTTAATTGGCAAGATATTATATTTAGAGTCATCTAATTTTGATTGGCTGATCATTAATTGTTTAAATTCTGAAAAATCTATACTTTTATTCATTAAATATGTCAAAGCTAATAATTCTCAACACCCCCATGGTTTAAAACAAATAAACCAACGCCGTATTTGATCTATGATCATAAATTGCCGCATTTCTGACTCATTCATGGCTTGTATTTCTTTCCTTACCTTAAATGTATATTTGAAAAAATAAACCCTGATCTTATGGAGGCTGCACATTTCAATTATAGAATTGGGTGGTTTCTTACAGGCCAAGTTTTGTAGTACAGTTGCCAATGATATCATGCTGGAGACTGGTATTGGGGTGGTGAGGATGTGGGCGGACGAGACCAGCCGACTTAGCCGTTTCAAGATGCTGTTCACAGTTTTCACTGACCGTGAGTTTATCCATTCGATGTATCTTGTATTTTTTGCATTTGTACAGTTTTTCAGTGAAGTGATTTTTAGAGTAGCAATGCACTTGTGTGGTAGCCGTTTATCACTGCAACTCAGAGGTGTGGTTGTTGAGATCAATTGAAATAAAACTCACCATCTTGTGTCTTATTTTCAATTTAAAATATATATGTATGTCCCAATTTATTAAAGAATAAATATCACAGAAATGAATATACATAGGCGATGAAAATCAGTCCCCCCCCCTAAAAAAAAAAGAAAAGAAAAGAGACATCTAACACATTCCATTCCTCAGAAATATAAATTTAAGGTTCCCTGGTTACTGTGTTCATGATTTTATATACTGCTTTATTAAAGACTAAATTAGAACAACCTCAAATTTATTCCCACTTAAAATGGCCAAAGCTAGATATAAGTGTATCATCACATCAGTTTCAATTTAGGAGAAAATTAGTCAGTATTTCAAATAAGATTTCTTCTTCTTATACTTTAGACGTAGGTTTGGTCTGCATCTGACTGTGCAAGTGAAAGTGTATACAATGCCAAGATCTGAAAATTTGTCTGAAGCCTCAAGGAAGAACATTATACCTCCTGGGAAGGGTTTAATAGCACTAGCCTTCTGAGTATGTTCACTCTCAGAGCAGACTATATGATGCTGAGTGAAATCTACGAAAGCTTTCAATATCATGACAGGACAGAAAGCTCACTCTTGTTGCAGTTGATGTAAAAGTCAGCGCTTACAGAAAAACAGTACAAATTTTTTCGTTTATGTGAAGGGAGATCATTGGAAAAGATCTAAATAAATGAGTCTAAAATTGAACTATTGAACAGAACAGAGGACATTTGTGGTATGAATAACATTTCAGGAAAGAAAGTTCAGACCTACGCAAATAACATCTCAGGTGTTGAAAGGGAGAGCAGAACAAATTTTCCACAGACCGATGTCAAAAAGACATTGTTAAGTTTGACCACACATTTCTGCTGTGTTTGTTTTACAGCTCCCTGTATTGGCAGCGCATTCTTTTGCCACAGTAACATGTGCATCAACAACTCTCTGGTGTGCAATGGCATTCAAAACTGTGTCTTCCCCTGGGATGAAAACAACTGCCAAGGTACCACAGTTCTGCCAAAACACTGCCAGGAGCCTTGTTTGTGTTGTATTACATATAATGGTGTCATGTTGTGCAACGCTTTGCATGAGACTTCTAGGACACGTATGTCTCTGCGAGACTCACACCAAGGTGGCAGTTATGTGAATATCTTTCTTTGAATCCACAGAACAATAAATAATAGAAATTGTTTTGAAAATTCTTCCCAGTGGGAAACTCACAAGCTTATCATCTTGACCTGTAAGACTTTACAATAATTGTAAAGTATAATAATGTATATCCTCTGTCAATTCTGGGATTTTAACAAATAATCTATTTGACAGTGACCCGTTTGAAAGCTATTAATCTAACATGAAATGTACAAAACTACACAGCTGAGATTCCAACATGTCAATACTTATTAGATAAACCTAAAAACAACAACCATAGAATAAGAAAAATATATAAAACTCTTAAATCTGTCATTCTAATTTACCATCAATATTAGTGTACAACTATTAAAATTAACTGTGGATTTGTACGTGGGTAAGGTCTGCAGTACAACTTCTGATATTTTCTACCCATCTTTGTCTTTGTACACTTCTTCATCTCCATATTCCAGAGAAAAAGAGCAAAGCTGCTTTCCTTCAAATCACAAAGACTCAAGGAACAATCATCTGCATTTCCACGGGGGTTGTGATGTTACTACTAATTTTCTCCATCTTGGTGCAAGTCAAACAACCACGTAAAAAGGTAAAAAGAGCTTTTCCTACTGGCACATACCATTTTTTTAAAACTGTAAAACAATTCAAATCTAACTTCAAAACAAAAAAGAATGGGATGATGTGTTTCTGTCAAAAAGGGCAAAAAGTCTGATTCAGACAGCTGATACTAATACACAGTATACAGTATGTTCACTTTATCTTGTGGTAGGTGGAAGATGCATTTGAACCTACTGATTACCAGAAAACTACTATTTACATTTAAGCATACCCACATTAAATAGTTTTGAGTCAATCAAGTCCAGGAACAAAATTTATACCAAGACTTTAAAACGCCAAGACCAAGTTAAAAAACAGATAAGGACTTATTTTTAAGACCATTGCAGTAGTTTTAATGATTTCTCCAATATTTTACTTGCTGCAAACGTATACAGAAAATCTATGGCCACTAACTAGCAAGGTATCCTGTCACAGGGCAACAAACGAATACGTTGGGCTAAGTGCACAACATTTTCAGTTACCTGCACGTTCACAACCTTTAGGTGAACTGAAACTTATACAAAAGCATTTCTTTAGCTTTGTATCACTAGTAAAGTAAAATTAGTTAAACATACAAAACAGGCATCACTAAAGAGCGCGTATACGTAACTAAATGTCAAATAACTTAATAGTAGTTGCAAGAGTGAAAAAGAGGACTTCTCTCAATTTTCTTTTGGAGGACTTAACTAACTTCCCATTCTTTTATTTCTGTGTTTTACCAGTGGAGAAAGTTACTTTTACGTTTCAGAGTGCAGCACATCTGAGACCTACAATTTACGAATGTGGCTACAAACCCGGTTTCTCTTAAAATAATGTGGCTTCAGTTTTTTGGTTCAGCTATATTTTTGGCAAAACCCCCCCCCAAAAAACACTGATCTTATCACCATATGTTATGACTAAATAAGACAACTACAGGAAACGGAGACCTTGCAAATAGTCAGCCATGAACTCCTCTTTCTGGCTAATTATTCTTGAGTTGATTTTTGAGGCTTAGTGTTTGACAGACAAAGCCTAGTTAAATTTAGGTTTTCACTGTTACAGGAATTATGTTAGATGTTTTCTTTCGTAAGTCATCACACTGTTAAAATTCTTTTCTTAACAGTGTGTTTTTGATTAAATACCTTTAAACACTGATTTAGACCCAATTGTCAATATATCCTGATACACAAAGGCCTGAAAGGGAAAACAGATGTACTTCCTTTCAACCACATCTGCATTTGCTTTAATGCTGTTCTTGTATTCCTGTCTCTTTTTGATCATATTTTCAAGGTAGTAATACGTAAGAAAAAACTGTTCCAACATCCTCAGCTCCAGAAGATGTTTGACCCCCAGCACTACGAGTTGTTTTCAATCAGAGACAAGGTTAGCTTTGAAAACTTTCATCAATTACTAACAGTCCTAACTATCTTTTTTCTTTATTTGAATGCAAAAACAACATGTTTGATATTTTTGACTGTTCATAGGAAATGTCTGGAGAACTGACAGAACTTTCAGAAGAACTCCTGTCCCTCCAGGCTCTGAGAAGATCATCATCGGGATCTCGATGTGTTCACGAACATCACTGCGGTTCACACGGTTCTATTAATTCCATTAAAACTGGTCACAATTCAAATGTCTTGGGCAAGGCATCCCTGGAGCTCGCCTCTTTTAGAAGGAACAGTCAGACAGGTGTGCCACCTTTCAGGGACATGAACAGTAGTTTGCGGAAAAAGAGCTGGCCTGGTTTAAAACAAAGCCGAAATGAAAGCCACCCTGCAATTAGAGATCAAGGGATTTGGCGGCAGGACAGGGTTGTGGAAGAAGATGAGGACGACGAGAGGGAAGAGAGAAGGTACGACTTGTATGTGAGAAGAGCAGGAAGCCGAAAATATGACATGGCTCAGCAAAGATCTCAGTCCATGGACTTTTAACATGAGGAGCAAAGATCAGCACGTTAAAAATGATTGGGATTTGTGAACAATGTTGTGCTGAAGTGAGTAAAATCTGAAGATAAAATCAGATTCACTTTAATTTGCCATTTAACTTGCCTTTTTTCATGAAGGTTACAAAACTGGTTTGTTAAGTTTCCTGCAATCAGTAACTTAAAGAAGCTCAGCATACGAATGGACTGCCAAATCTTTTTAGAAGCTGAAACTGTCAGCGGGGTCAGTGACTATTTTTGGAATGGGTTGCATTTGACTTGTTTTTTTACGTAATTTTAAACATTTAAACTGTTAAGAGTACAACCGGATCATTAGTACAGAACTGTTTATTTAAATTCACGTTATTTATAAAACCTTTATTCTGCAATTATGTTCACTTTAAACTGGTCCAAGTAAGAAAAGTAAACTACATTAATCAGTGAAACATAAATGGGATAATTATACAGTGATTTCAGCTGCTTTGAAATTTGTAAACCCTCTTGTCTATGTGTGAATATCAGGGAATCTTAGTTTTCACATATTGAAATGCTTTCCGTTTATTTTTCATTTATTTATTTATTTCTTTTGAGCACTGTCTTTAGGTTGCAATCAATGATGGAATATAAACTGTAATGTTAATGTAAATAAAATTATCTAAGTTTTTGTTTGATCCAAATCTATTGAAATAACATGATGAAAATATCACATATTCTATTTAGGAGAAATCACCTTACAGTGATCTAATTGAGAATATAAAATACTACACATTCGATTTGAGAGAAATCACATCTTGCCTTTGATTTTGACCTAAGTTGCTGATCCAAGTAGTGAGGAGTGTTTTGATCTAGTTTCTTTTAGCAGGTGTGTTTTAAAATTATGGTAGGTGGAATTCCCCCTATGAAGGTAATTGGTGTGTGGTGTGTGCTTAATATGCCACTGAAATGCAGACCTTACTACAAACTCATTGTAAACATTTCTCATTTTACTGTTATTCTGAGTTTATACCGTCCAACATGTGACAAAAGATCACTTAGCAATAAATCAGATGTACCCTAATCAGAACGAAACCAAAATTGAGTGACCTTAGTAGGTACCTTAAGTTAGACTTTGGATCATTCTTCTTGTAAATTTGGAACACCCAGTCTAAATATGAAAAATATAATTTTTTTATTGTTTTTTACTCTTGTTATTCTAGGATTGCTTTCATCTGGTATTTATGCCACGCACAACCCAAGCATTCAGAAAACATGTGAGAGTTCATCTGAATTTATTAAAATATGACCAGCTCAGTTTCCATGTTTTGCTACTTTGTGAGAAATGAATAAACCAACTGTTATGATGAAATAAAAATATAAGACAATATAAAAGAGTGACACTGCAGAGATGTACTGAACATATAAATAAATAAATTTCACAGACTACACAGTAGTTGACTTTAACCACAGCTTGAGTTTACCTTTCCATCCTGTGAGGAAAGATCCCTTAACAATATGTCCGGTGTAATCAGAACTAAACCTAAGTCAGGTACCAACACCTAACAGCTATGATGCTGACAAATTATAAGTACAGGGGTCTGAATTTTGACCTTTGGATGGCAATGTTCAATAATTTTGAAGTAAAGATTTTTGCCAGTATTAAGTTTACAGAGGGAAACCTGGGTGGAAAAAAAACTTAAAAGGATTTGGAACAGTAAGAAGATGATTTATTGCATACTTTGGAACTTAGCCGTTGTTTTAAATCCGGTGGCCCTGAATAGGTATTAACTTAGTGACACATTATATAACACACAGCTCGGTGGAAAGTGAAACTAGTTCAAAAGGTTCATTTGCTGCAAGTTTACCAACTTTTTCTGGTGGAAAATGACTCAACAGTTTGGATCTGCGATTAGATTATCAATAAAGAGCACCTTTTACAGTGAATATTCTGCTTAAGAACATTAGAAGTGATCATTTCTTGAGTCTGAAAGAATTCAAATTCTGTAAATAGTTTCAGAAGACTGAGATTTTAGGCTGTTGTGTGATCTTTCCAAACAATGTTGTTAAAAAAATCCAAAAACATCGCTGGTATCTTAGAGAAAGACTACAGTCAGTTATGTAAGTTAAATTGTAAACCACAGCTTAACCACTGCCATGCAAATGGCCCTCTGACGACAACATAAAAGCAAATGAGGTGACATATCTTAAAAACTGAGACAGAAAGTGCCACGGTTTGAACCAGCATCCCCCCAGATCACATTAGAGGATGAACTTCTACCTCCTGAGCCACCATCGCTCATGTGGTGCATTATCGTTCCAGAGGTATTACACTGAGGCAAAGACAAGGTCAGCAGCCTTACTCAGGAATACTGTGTTGTTTAATGATGCCGTTGGGTGGAAAGCGCCCAAAAAACGCTAAGAAATGTTTCACCAACTCCCTTGATACGAGGCGATTCAGGGACAATAAGAAAATACAGACATGATTTATTGTTGTTTGCCACATATTATGGTACTATCATCTGAACAGGTTGTACTTTTCCAAAGTTTGACCAAAATTGGTGAGCCTTTATGACCTGTGGTATTTTTGAGCTACTTTGCTCGTTGAATTATTTTCTGACTGACAATCAAAATGTTTCATTTTTCATCTGAATGCTGTTCAAATGATATTTTAGCTTAACCCTATTTTAATGTATTCAGTTTCCAATGTATCTAAGACATTAAGTCACCCCCATAGCTAAAACTGAGAAAGAATATTTCTTTGACAAAAGTCTATAGCCTATGAGCTACATGGACATGGTTGGTGAGTGTATATTACACTCGATATAGGTGTGTGTGTGCTGGTGCGTGTGGACATGCCCCATGTTTGACCCCGGCTGCATAAATGTGCATAACTCCTTTTTTATGTGATACGTTAATAGCTGTGGTTGAAAACGACTGAGACGGGGCAGATAGAGTGTTCCCTTTTAATTCTGTTCGCAATTCAGCATTCCTCAGTGCTGCAACACATATAGATTACGGACATTGATCCTACTGCCAAGGCACGTGCGTGTGAAAGGACATGAGACTGCATGTAAAAAAAAACAAAAAAAAACATCAGGGGAAATTCAGTAGACTCTGTTTAGCAACAAAATAGTGAAACATCAAAGGTCTGTTATAAAATAGTTGGTCGTAGAAACATATTGATCAAAATATATTAAAACTAATAGATAAATGAAAATGAAATCAGTTATAAAAGACTTTAAAAACAATATGTAATTTGATATATTTTAATCTTTAAACATTTATAAAGCTGTAAAAAAGCAACAAGTTAATAAACAGCATATTATTATTCCTAAATAACTTTAGGACAATATTATAATTAAATATGATTTCAATAAATTGATGAAAAAGTTTGCACAATGGTCCCAATAATGAAAAAAATTGTATACGTTGTTCCTTCTTTGAAAAAAAAAAATCTGTCCTTTCTATTTTTCATTGTCAGTCCACGTCTTCAGTTTGTGTTCAGTCCAGACTGTCATAATAACATAAAGTGTCCAGTTTTGTTCCAGATGTGAGTACGGCATGGTACAGCGTAACAGCACCTGTGCATTTAGTGTGTCAGCGTCGTAGAGATTCCTCAAAGAAGGCCCTGCGGTTATATCTCAGCAGGGATGTGTTTTCTCCGAGAGCAGCCATTGTGAAGTTAGGTCGTCTCCAGGCATAAACCATACTGTTTAGGAATCCTTGGAGGGATACGGTGCCAGCCTAAAGAAATGTTGAACAGTACAATGCTGTAAAAACTGTACCTCATTTTTTTTAATGAAAAAAGCATAAAACCTCAAATATTAAAATGATAAAATATAAATCTCATAAAAAATATAATCTAAATATTTGGTAATATTTCGGAGTACTACCGTATGATTACTAGCCTTTTTTAGCCACTCATATTTTAAATATAGAACGAGTACCACAAATGGATGAAAAAACAATGTATACTTGCAGAGTTAATAGGAAATTAGCATGTTTAACCTTTTTAATGGGAATATGTCAAACATATACATGTATGAAGCAGATGAAGTTAAGAAAGAAGCAGAAAGGTTAAGCAAGTATGGCTAACTTGTGCAGGCAGAAAAGAGCGGCAGCTGTTGTCTGTCAGCATAAGATTTAGAAGGAAAGAAAAAGATTTCTTACACTGTGTATTTATTTTTTTGCTTTTTTATCTTCATCAACACAAATCAAGTACGGTACTATAAGGAAAATTACAATAAATTAATAACTTCTCAGCTTCAGTAAAGCACTTTTAAATCTTTCGCTAAGTCGCCAGTTTGTTTAATCTCTTAAGCTACCTGGTCTAAGAAAATAGTTCTCGGGACTTCTTCCTCCTCAATGGATAAATTACTATATAAATCTTAATTTTCTGAAATGAAACTCAAGCTGGATACTTTCCTATCATGACCTATGTCTTGGTTGGAAGATTTGATATGCACAAGTTAGTGTAATTTTTTTATTGTCTGTGACCTCGTGCCTTCATTGATTGCATATGTTTGGACAGTTTTCCCAATTTCAATACATGAAACTATGGCAAGCACAAATCCTTAAACGTAACTGATAAAGCTGTAACAATGATGACATATGGCATTTAACATCCGATATTCTTCTGATACAAACCTGCATCACGTAAAGTCCATATAAGCTGCTTTGTTTAACCTTTGTCCGGAAAAACAGGGAAACCAGAAGGAGGAGAAGTGCTAAAAAAGGATCAAGCAGGAAATTAAGATTAAAGATTAAAACAACTTTATTTGCCAGGTACATAGAGGACATACTAAGACATTTGTTTTGGTTTAATTACACCAAGGCAGCCATTTGCCACGCCAAGTAGGCAATTGCGCAAAGGGTCTTGCCTAGGGACCCAACCTGGTTGCTGTGGTGTAATTAGCCATGGGCTGGATTTGAACCCAGTCAGGCGACATACCACTTCAGCTATCCAGCCCCTTGTCAATCCTTAAGCTAATTTATCGATTAATTTTTCATTTTAGTTATGTGTGTGAAAGTACCTGGTCCCCAACAGAATATTATAACCATAACAATATTCCGTGCGGTAGAAATCGTTCCATTGTATTGCCTCCTTGAATGCCCATCTCCCTCCACTGGGAAGAGTTCATTAAGCCTGTACCTTTCATGCAACTTCCCAACTTTCCAGTAAATAACCTGAGGAAAAAAAATTGTAATATTACAAAACTGCTAAAATATATCAGTGATCATGTCATCTTACAGCTGATAACTCACAGAGCAAGACAACATCACTGTTATCACTGTAATGAGAAGGAAAACTCTGATGAAAGTATAGTGTGGGTCATCCTAAAACAAGAAGAAGAAAAAAAACATTGCTGGCAAAATGAATAAACTGTAAACAACATAGAACAGTGAGAAGATGCAGAGTGTTGTAAAAGCAGGTTTGGGACTCACACCGTTTTAGTACAAGGATCTTTCCCATTCCAGATACTTGCGAACAAAATACAGCTGAAATAAAATATTGAATGAGAAATATCAAATCTGCACAGAATAACTTGTAATTTATTAGCATGATTATTTTTGATGCTTTGTGATCTAATAGGTTTAATTGTGTAGGAGCTGCATGATCACCTGCTGCAGTATGAGCTGCTGTTATTACTGAGCCCATTCTGGGATATGGCATCTATGGAAATTAGTCTTGCGGGTAGTATCAAACGAGTACACACATAAACAAAGTAACCTGCGAGCGGGGTCACCCTGTGATACAAGAGAGGGCATATTAGTTTGCTTATTGCTTATGCAATACTTCAGGATTGCATAATGAAAAGACTCACCACACAAAGGCATACAGAGGAATCCCTGTGATGTTTCTCCTACACTGATTCTTTAAACACAGACGGACAAAAAAAATTTATAAATCTAACAGCATTATGAATATATGTAAATCAAAGTACAGTCTCATATTCTCTCACATGTTCATCTTCATCATCATCTGCTGCTCTCTCCCTCCATCCCTGTAAAGTATTCTTTGAATTCCAGGCATAAACAACGGCCAACAAGGAGGAAATTAAATAAAATGTCTGGAAGTCAAAGAACAGTCACACAAAAATCATTAACGATGTGGTCCTTCAATTAATAATATTTTCTAATTATTACTTTAAAGTACATTTGATGAACTGTTGTTGCATTATTGCATAACGAATGAACGTCTTTAAAGCTTGCAGTCATGTGGTGAGATCTGAGCGGGTTCAGACATCTTTATGAGGACTATCTTTATGATGTTTTTTGAGGAAAATGTTTTACTATTTCTGTGAACCTTCTGGCAACGTGACTTTGTATGAGTCTTTAACCCGACGTAAACCGTATCTGCAGACTGGATATAAACGAGATGCTGAGTCACAAGAGCACATGTCTGTCTTTGTCTTACAACTTTGAGCCAAGCCTTCATGAACCGGAAGAGCTGAAATGTGTAGCAAGAAATGACAAACATCACAAGGTTTGCTCTTAAATAGGCAAGGCTAAGTATAACAAACTAAAGTAAAAGTTTCTTTGTTTGTCAGAAACAAACCCTGATTGACTTAAGGGGTCCCACAGTAAACAGAAACCTTTGTAAATCTATTAGCTAAATGCAGCTGTTAGACATTATAACCATCTCTGCTCTTATAAAACCATTACATGATTACATCCCTGCCGATATGTTCAGTATGTGTGCTGATCTTTTGTCCTTACCGTACAGTGTTTTACTCTTTGTTATGTTTTTCTTTTTTATATATTTTATATTTTACTGTGACTGCTGTTACAAAAGAACCCCCCCCCCACCCCGAAGATTACAAAGGATATTTCGTTTGATTTCTATTCTATTCTAAAAAAATAAATAAAAATGGTTATTGTTTTTAACATATTTATACCAGAGTTTGTTTGAAAATAAATAATAATTCCAAACAAAGTATAGATAAAATTGTTAATTAAACATATTTCATTCTCTCTTCTTGTCCTTTAAATGCCAATCCCCCCCCAAAAAAGAAAGCCTTTTAAAAATGAAGTAAACCAAAGCATTTACTTCTGCTATTTCTCACCAGTGACAAAGGCAGCAGGTCTTGGCAGAAGATGATCTTGCTAGGGTTAATTTGGTTCATGGCACTCGTACACAGCAAAATGACGGCAGCCAGGAGGTCTGCCAGCCCGAGCTGCACCAGGAGGTGGACCTGTAAAGAAAGTTGCATGACATGTTTTGGTGGTCTAAAACAAGGCTGTTCATAAAAATGCAATTCTCCACAGCTTAGAATTTTGTCATGCTCATCCATAAACTACTTTTTTTTGTGACAGACCAATAGAAATTGGGCCTAACCTATATATATATATATATATATATATATATATATATATATATATATATATATATATATATATATATATATATATATATATATATATATATATATATATA
>JAVLVB010000262.1:153016-168931 GCA_032876305.1 Orestias chungarensis
CTACAAACACAATTTATTAGTTAGCAATATTACACTACAAAAGATTGTGATTTACTTGTTTATTTGATGATCTGTTGGCTCCGCCAACACCTCAAAAATGCTGTTGCCATGCAACAAACGGTAAAATTTATATATAAACTTTTTTGTTCTCACATGACATAATATTAAAACATTAGGGATCTTTGAAATTTTTTACATTTACTGTAGGTGTTGTGATAACCTGGTGAAAAGCATAGATGACTGCACAAGGATTAACAAATATATGAATGTGCACTCACCTGCCCTATTAGATTTCTCCATCTTACTGTGGAAACCAGCAGCACTGAAAAACTCCCAGTTATGCTGCAGATATTAAAGAAACTGTGAGTTTAGAGAAAAATGTTTTGTTTAACTAACAAAGCTTACTGACAAAAATAAAACTGAAAAAGGTGCTTAAATGTCTAAGTTTGATTTACAAAACACATTATTGCAAATGCAAACACCTACAATCAAAGGAAAATGGCTACACTTTGATTTGTCATCAGTTTAGTGAAATTTGTCAACATGGAAATTACGAGAATTATGCTTTAGGGTTTGTGTAAACATAACAGTTTAAACTAATTTGGATGGTATATAATTAACATTTGTTTTATCATGGGTTTGATAAATATCCTGTAAATCTGGAGAAAAAAAAAACCCTCTTAGGTAATTCTATATTTATAAAACACACTAATTTAACACTGCACAAACAAAACGCACATATTGATATGTTGTTGTTTTTTTTTACATCGGTGAAACTAAATTCTGGTAAAACCAAAACTGCATCAAAATAAACTAATAAAAAGCACAAAACATCAATGCCTCTGTCACCTGATCTGAACTGAATCATCCTAGCACACTATAAACAAGCCCTAAAGCCTCTAAAACATTAAGGGTAAAATACCAACTCTAAACTAAACTATTGATGTAGTGAAAAAAAATACTGTTTTCTTGAGACACAAAACACTGACTACACTGATAATAACTGTAATAACTAAGCTATTGCTCCTTTCAGTTATGAAAGCATTACGTAAGCACATAATATCAAGAAGAAAAAAAAAAGAATGTCTGCCTTCGCTAAACATGCTGTGCTGCAGGTTTGGCAAATGTGTGTTGGTCAAATGATAGAGCGCCATTAATAAGCTGTAGGCACAAAACCATGCTCACATTTTATTTAAGCAAATAGATTAAGCTTAAATACCTGAAGGAGAGCAACACTATGTACAGTATAGAGAGAACTTCAATCTGAAAAACAAAACAAAAAGAAGATTTACATCAAAAGCATTGTGCTCTAAAGAAACATGTTGTAAATATCAAAAAAAGTTTTCCAACTACCTGTCGTTTGTTCAATAAACCACTGAAATCCTCAGTAGAATTAGATGTATCCATAGCTTATATTCAGTCTATCTGCTGCTCTAAGACTCGTATGCATTACAGTCCTCTGAGAAACATTTTTTCTCACACCAGGTTTTTATAGCTGTCTTATGGTGCTTTGACTCCACCTGCTCTGAGCTTAGTCCTCAGGTGAGAGCTGCAGTTGGCATCATGGCATTCATTACAAATCCCCTCATTTCCAATGATGATGCTAGTAAATTTCCCACTGTAATATTTCTTATAAACTGTTCTTGTAATTTTTACTTTACAAAAAAACATATAACAAGAAAGGCGTATTTACTTTCCTGCCAATATGTTATGAACTAGAATTTTATGAATAAATATACCTGATGTAGATGTATCAGTTTGGTTTAAGATGCATGTATAAATCTATAAATATGTATTAAGATCTCTATTTGTCTTAAAACGTTCATGCAAAGGTCTGTACAGTATCTGCGGATTTCTGTGCAACAGTGACATCTAGTGGTGCTCCTGTGAACGTGCCACTACTTGGAACCACAGCGGCTGGAGTTAAACTAAGCCCTGGTTCAGGCTGATGACGCTGCGGCTTCCACGTTTACACCGGACGTGGCAGTTCTGGGGTGAAATCTCAGCTAACTTCCTCACCAGGCTCAGTTGTTTGAACACGTTTCGCTCCGCTGTTGTCTCGGTTAAAGTCCCATTCGTCGCTTGTGAAGAGTCGGACCTCGTCGGGCGGCCATGGGGCTCACCATCTCGTCCATCTTCGGCCGGCTGTTCGGGAAGAAGCAGATGAGGATTTTGATGGGTGACTGAAAGTTCTTGTTGGGCTAACGGTGGTTAGCTTAACTGGTTTAGTGAGTTGGGAGCCGCTGTTTAAAGATGTGTGGGGGGGTAGGGGCCTCCTTTTGCAAATGTTATCAAGTTGACTTTTGATTGAGGTTAAAATATGTATAAGTTTGACACAAACTTCCTAAACTATCTATTAAAAAAAAAAAAAAAATCAGCCTGTAAGCGAGATTTAAAGATGGAATCATCCTGTTTCAAAAAAAACTTGGGAGAAGTTTAAGGAGGTTTGTTCTAGAGTCTAACATTTCTTATCTAAAGTACAAGAAGCGTTTTTCAAGTTGAGCGACACTTTTGTCTTTTGTCATTGTAGCTTTTAAGTTACAAGTACAAAATAAACAGGGATTAAGGAAAAAGCCATTTTGCTGCTTTGTGTAACTGTATAATGCCTTGGCTCTTAAAATGATACAACAAATATAACCTCACTAAACAAATAAAAGTCTTTCACATTAAACGGGTTGAAGTGTCTCACCAATCTGGACTTTGAACTCCAACATGGCTGCCTAGCATGGCTTGCTTTATAAGATAGACCTAATTTGATCTAATAGTTTAATTCATTTTATTTCAGTGTTTTATTTAGATTAAAAGGGATTTTTATTTAAGTCAAAATAAAAGAGTTGAACCGTTAAACTTAAACGAAGTTGGAATTGGGCAGTGAATCAGGAAGATTTATACAGGACACTAAAGTTGGAGGCGGTGTGCCATTAAAACAGTCGTGATCATGTAGAACATGTCTGATCAGAATAAATGAATGAGGCAAGAATCAAGACACAGTTTGATAAAAATTGGTGTTAAAAAAGTGAAATCTTTGGTAGTAAATTGGAAATGGGGCTGGCATGAGGGGGATACATTACAATTTTGAGTGACGGATATTCCCATAACTTTATTTAAGAATTGTCGTTTTAAAATTGGAATTGGAAAACTAGTTTAGTTTCCTCAGCTTGAACCCTCGTGGTTTTCACAATGGTATTTATTTTTGACAGAAAACCATATATTTGTTTCGGTTATTGTGAAGGCCTGACCTATCTAGAGGTTATTAAAAATCAATAAATCTGTACTTTTCTTAAATATTAGGTGTCTTTGCAGAAAACATGAACTTCATTTCTAATACGTTTCTGCTTTTCTCAGTCGGACTAGATGCTGCTGGAAAAACAACTATCCTGTACAAACTGAAGCTTGGGGAAATTGTGACCACTATCCCAACCATAGGTAATACCTTTGTTAATAAGTTGTCTTTTTTTTTATTTATAGTTTATTAGTTTTGACGCGACATCTTTTTTTCTTTTGCTCCTTTCTGTGAAAGGTTTCAACGTGGAGACGGTAGAATATAAAAACATCAGCTTCACTGTTTGGGATGTGGGAGGCCAGGACAAGATCAGACCTCTCTGGAGGCATTACTTCCAGAACACGCAGGTACGAATGCAATTTTAGTTTTAATCCTCAGCAAAAACCAAGAATAAAGTGATGTGCAATTTTTTTTCTACTGGGAATTTATCTCAGTGCAATGACTCAACTATTTAACTTTTTTATTCAACTTTATTTCTTTCCTCTATTCTTTGTCTTTTTTATTTTATTTCCTTGTTTCTTTTTCTGGTATTGTCTTGGAGAATGTTCATGTGGTGAAACAAGACATGAAATTCAAAGGAATATCCTTTTTTTTTTTTCTGGAAAGTTTCCTGGAAGGTTTCCCTAAACAGTAAAATAACATGTTATTTTTGTTTTCGTGTTCAATCTGAACAGGATCTCTATTAACCAATTCTATTGTACTTATTTTTTCCTCCTCAGGGTCTCATCTTTGTAGTGGACAGTAACGACAGAGAAAGAGTCACAGAGTCTGCGGAGGAGCTCTCTAAAATGGTATGTTTTTTTTGTTTTTTTTTAATGCTGTGTTAATCCTGATATTTTGATTATCCTCCTGAGCTGAAGTCGTCCAGAAAAAAATCCAAGAAGTTCAGCCAGTTAAGTCCATACAGGAGTTCACAGGAGGACAAATGTCTTAAAGATGAAGTCAGTAAGAGCAATAATAGGCAGAAATCCCTATTCGTTCCAGCAACATAGGGCGTATTTATGGCTATGACTCGGATAATTCTTGAGGCCAAGTAACACTGATGATCAAAGGTTTCAACTTCTTTTTCTAAGCCGCCTTTAAGATGTGTGTAAATCGTATTATTAAGTTAAATCCTGAACCTTTTTTGGAGACATCAGCTTAGTTCTCTCATTGGTAGTTTCGCACTCAATTTTCTTTTCCCTTTTCCTCACAGCACGGTACTTCTTTTGCATTTTATTTTCACCACTTAAAACGTAGTTCGGAAAATTTCTGAAAGATTTGTGCCTCACTTATTGAAAGGAATGAGCGAATATAACATAAGATGGCGTTTAGGCAAGTATTTTTGGGATTATATTAAAGTATTAAGACCATGCATGTATCGATATGTGAGGCACACAGTGTTTCGGACTAATTTCTGTCAGTAGGATAGCGATGCACAAATCAGGCCTTTTTTTTTTGGAGTGACCAATTTCCAGGTTTTCTTTACGATCTGCTAAAACTTTGCCACACATGTGAAAAGTAACTTGCATTTTCTTTATTTTTTGAGCTTTTCAGTTTTAAAACAAAATGAAGGAACCAGCTATGCATCAAGTTCATACATACATGCATAGTTCTTTGTGTTAAAGCAAGTGCTTTTTTTTTTTCTTTTTTTTTTACCGCGCTATTTCACTCAAAATCTGCTGATTTTGACTTTTAGCCAATTAGGCGCTCCTTTTCTACGATTGTATCTGATGAGGAATGTGTAATTCATGTGTGCAGCTTCAGGAGGATGAGCTGAGAGACGCCGTCTTGCTGGTATTCGCCAACAAACAGGACCTTCCAAATGCCTTATCAGTCAGCGAGCTGGCAGACAGACTTGGCTTGCAAGCCCTTCGCAGCAGAACCGTGAGTAGTTCAAACGTAGTTCCGTTCTAAACTGTAGACTTTGACGGGCTGTCATTGTCACCCTCCTGACCGCCACGTGTTCTTTGTCTCCACAGTGGCACATAGAGTCCGCCTGCGCCACCCAGGGCACCGGGCTGTATGAAGGACTTGACTGGCTGTCCAAAGAGCTGTCGAAGAACTAAAGAAGGATCGTCTGGACACCAGCAGAGTGAGACTGACCAACACGGCACGAAAGAAGACAGATATTCAATCTAGAAACTTTTTTTTTTTAGCACCAATGTTTACAAAAGAGAAATAAATACAAGTTGTTGGAATAGTTCACTCAAATATAACAACCTCTGTCTTATCGTTCTTTATTTTTGATATATATATATTCAATACATTTGGCATTTTGTGCATAGTCTCTCCTTTTTTTGTTTTGCACTTTTTCGTACTTGCTTCCTGTGTAATGTTGAGCAGTTTTGAGATTTCACAAAAATAAATGCATTAATGTATTTGGTGAGATTGCTTGATGGAACAGATTGCCTTTTTGACACACTTTGGCTGATTGCCTTGTTGCATTATTGAGTGTAGCTCCTGCTTGTGACGGATTTATGTCCTCCTTATGCTTTGGCAAGATAAAGTTATGTCAGTCTCTGCTTTGTGTTGCATTATATGCTGCGTTTGCAGCAGAACCACACCACTGTGACTATAGATTATCGTCTTGCAACTGCTTATAAATCTGGATCTCAGCATGTTTTATCATGTGCAAATTGGTTTTCATATGTTTTGATTTCTCTATAAACATCAGAAACTTTTTTTTCTGTCCTCAAACAGAAGGTAGCTCCAGCCAAAAAGAGGAAGGAAGTGTTTTTTCTCAGTGTTGACACAGGACCTGGGACGATGTAACACTATGAAGTCCTATTTTATGTTCCCTGTTTGATTTTCAACAGCTTGCAATGTTGACTTTAATGACCTGTGTAACAAACACTGTAAAGTAACAATTACTCTCATCTTGCTCTTTAATAAAACACAATATAATGGCCTATCGGTTTACTTTAATGTACATTCCAGCTTTGAGGTATTTTTCTTTAGAAAAAATAAAAAAAGCTCTAAATAAACCCACTGCTACGCTAAACTTGTTTTTCAGCGTTTTGAATGATAGAAATGAGCCAAACCTTTACCTAAAATGGAACTTCAAAGTTTTAACTTCAATTCAAGCAATTAAACTGATGTTTATCAAAGGATTGTGTCCCCTCCGGTTTTCTTCGATACTAATTACACATTTTATATCATAGCACTTCTTTTAATCTTTTGTTCATAGGGGATCTTACGTACTGGTATTCTCTTGAGATGACCTTGTTGCAAAAGGAAAGTTTGGTGTTGGTGAGATGTAGTCAGCAGAAATGCAGGGTTTGGAGGAAAAAAAAAAGTTAATCTAAAAATAGACTACTGATGAAGATTTATTTAATTGACAAGCTCTCAATGTTTTTTCATTCATTAGAGAAGCTTCCAAGTGGCCTGTTGTAACTGTGGAAGAGCTGCAGAAATGAACTGACACTGTGTTTAACCTGACACTGTCCACATAAAGCAATAGAAGAGTTTCTTCCTTTATTCTTTCAATTTAAATTTGTCCAGCCTTCTTGCATGCAGATTCTTTTCGTCAGGCTATGGTTCGTAATTCAATTTGTCCACATCACAAGCAAGGCAAAATCATGTAGGGAGCCATGGCTATTTCGAAGTAATTAGGTCATTTGGAGAGGTGAAGGAATAAGCGCTGTATAATTGGCTTGCTACGGCGCATGAATGTCTTTCTAATGTAATTATGACAGCTAATCAGGCTTAGTGGAGCTGGGTCATCACTCAGTTTTGTTGGTTTGTGAGCCGAGCGGGCAAAGAAAGACGGGCACATGTGGCTCCAGAGCATTTCTCTCTTATTTTGAATGTTTTATTGCTGGGGAATAAATTAAACAGGATTAACGGATGTAGTGTTCATCGTTATGAAGGTAAGACGTCACAGCAACCGTTACATGAGCTGTTAAATGATGTTGCATTTATTTTTATTTTTTTCTGGTTTTACTTCATGGTTCTTGTGTCATACAAGGCAGGAAGATGATGTAACTTTATGCAGTAACTTGTAAAAGTGTTTACTCCCTTTTCAACTTTCTTTCACATTTTATCACAATAAAATAGCAAACATGGATTTAATGTGATAGTTCACGACAAAGTGGTACGTAATTGAAACATAGAGGTGAATTCTGGCTTCATTATAAAATTTATCCCCACTGCCAGATGTTCAGAGTTAGGTGCGTTGTTAGTTTTAGTGCGAGACTTACATATGTGTCCTGTCAACAGTTTCTCCTATGTCACCTGTGTGTATCTGCAGCTCCTCCAGAATTACAATTGGCCTTATTGCTGCCATTTCTTCACCAATGTTCTGTAACAAACATGAGTCATTTCCCTTTTATGCTACTCAATGTTTCACACTATTTGACATTATTTCAACCGCTAACCGATTTTTGTTTTTCTTCGCATAATCTACCTACATCTGGTCTGTTGTTCTTTTTGGCTGTGACACCTTTCTGATGCAGGACATTGGTTGATTTAATGCTGCCAACATCTAAAAGTTCTCCTCACGTTATCAATGCCTCACTTATTGTTTAAAGTACTTCCTCAGGTCTTCTGCTTCTGTTTGTGTATTTGCTCTCTCTTCTCAAACCCCCAGTCGCTCTTTGCAGACGGCTACTCGCACTGAGCCAGGTTTCCTGTTATAGGGGATTTTTGCCCTTTTCCCCCCAAAAAGCTTTTAGGCCCATAATAAGATTAACTACACAGTTTGATGAATAGGATCAAGTGGAATGTATGTAGATAGTGATTGCAATCATATTTACATACATTTGGAGATGACAATATTGTTAATTTGTGCTATATAATTAAAAACAACTGAATTAGCAGAAATCTTTATATATATATATATATATATATATATATATATATATATATATATATTAAAACCATATTTAAAAGCCATGTACTTTGTTAAGTCTATCATTAACGAAGTAAAATGAAAAATTGTGGGGAAAATGTAAAAATAAAAAAACGTTCAAGGGGTGTGACTAATTTTGGCAAGACCCAGCAGAGCAAGCTATGTGCTCTGTGTTTGCAGGATAATGCCACAATTGAGCCCACATGTACCAGTTCCAAGGCCGTCCTACTCTCAGGCCAGGGAGAACCTGGTTAGAGCCATACCCCCCAAGCTGCTCTGTCTGCTGGCCTGTGGAGGAAGAGACTGTCGCTATGAGGGACCTGAATGCTGGAAATCCAACCAGCAAGTCATTCGAGGCATTTTCTCCTCCTGGTGAGAGCTTTCGGAGTTGGTTATGCTGCAGAATTACAGTAAGAATCAGGAAATGGCTTGTTGATTGTGAATCCCCGACTGTTCCAGGGTGACGGATGATATAATAGCAATGGCTCGCCCGTCTCATCATCTCATCAAGCAATACAACATCATACAGCAATTTCAAAAGTAAATTTGCTTACTGGCTTTGTTTGTTGTTGTCACAAATTCCTTTAGGACACATAAAAAACAACTCAACTAGTGTCTTTGTTCCCAGGTTGAAGATCAGGTCAATCATCAACATGCAGCTCCCTGGGGAGCATGCTCACTGTGGACCTCCACTAGACCTTGAGAGCGGTTTCACATACTCTCCACAAACCTTCATGGAGAATAACAGTGAGAGGCTCACACACTTATTTAGATGCAAACATGGGATTAATAGGAAAAAAGTGAATTATTGATTCATTCAAATTAGATGAATGACTGTTCATGAAATGCAAGACAGCCCTTCATCATTCATTCATATTTATATCTATCCATTTTCAGTTTACTTTTATAATTTTGGGATGCCAGATTTTGGTGTTTCGTCTCTGGTGGGAATCATTGACGGGGTGAAAGTTTTGGCCTTCGCAGTGAAGGAAGGACGTGTAGCTATTCACTGTCATGCAGGCCTAGGAAGGACGGGTGAGAATAAATGTTACTGATGTATGCTGTCAGTTTTTACACGAGCAGTACTCACCCCTTACATGGTATTCACATTTTGTCAGTACACATTTACAAACAACATAAGGTATTGCATAGCAATAACAAAAAATGAAAAATTACAGATTAAAAAAATAAAATAAAAAGATAACAGTGTAGCTTCCTTACAGCATGTTTCTGTCACCGCCATGTTATATTGTGTTAATTTCATCTTGGAGTGTAGAGTTTTGTTCACCAAAACATATTGCATGTGCATCAAAAGGTCTTCTTCATATGGCTTTTATTCAACGGTTGCTTTGTTCTTCCCACTTTTACAAGAAATCCATAGTTTTTTTATGTACGATTTTTGTATTTATCTCCCAACCGATCAGTTCATTTCTGCAGCTCTTCCACAGTTACAACATGCCACTTGGAAGCTTCTCTAATGAATGAAGAAACATTGAGAGTTTGTCAATTTAATAAATCTTCATCAGTAGTCTATTTTTAGATTAACTTTTTTTTTTTTTTAAATGTCCAAACCCTGCATTTCTGCTGACTACATCTCACCAACACCAAACTTTCCTTTTGCTATTCACAATTGTGTTTAATGATTAACGGTTTCTAACAAACTACTGATGTGTCCACAGAGCAGAAGTGTTTATAATCAATATTAAATTTCACACAGATGATATTTTCAGATATAAGATTAAATGGAGATGAATGCAAATACATGCCACCTTTTTCATATTTTTATTTACACAAAAACTTACTTAGCAATATTTTCTACTGTTAGAAAAGAGGCACACATTGAAAGGTTAGTAATACTTTTACAAGGCACGCTTTAATTCGCTTGTGCGTGTTTGTGGCTGTTCTGTTCTTGCTGTTTTGAAAGGTGTCCTGATAGCCTGCTACCTCATCTACACCCTGCGCATAAGTCCCAGCGAGGCGGTCCACTACGTGCGCATCAAAAGGCCTCGTTCAATCCAGACGCGCTCACAGATAAACCAGGTGTTTGACTTTGCTCGCCTGCTCGGCACGCAGCTCACCCAGTATCCAGACCTCAGCCTGCGGCACGGGGCCCCTTTCACCCTCCAGCATTACTTAAACCGACAAGCTTTGTTGCTTCATGGCCAGGAGGCACGCCGACTCAGACATACTCCCAAGGTTGGGACTTAGCCATTGTATTAAAATAAACTTCTGATGTGACAGAAGTTTATTTTACATATATCTGGCCTACATACATATCTGACCTGTGTTACGGTTAACCTGTAGATCCTGTCTTACCCCATTCGTTCAGGTAGTGTACCTCCTGTGCGTTCGGCTCTCCTGCCTGGCTCTGGGTCTGGCCTCACCCCCAGAGGTCCATGCTGAGCTGGAGAAGCGATCAGCTCTGAGGGTTCTGAGCAGAGCTGTGAGAGAGACTCTTATGTCGAAACAGTATTTGCCTTTGTTAAGCGAAGGTTACAAAGGCTTCCGTCCTGGCTCGGCTTCAGTGTCATCCTGGGACGAACCTCTGGTATTCTTAGAGAGGAAGCTGGACAAACGCTGCTACAGTGAATCTGACATTACTAATATAAGAGTTTATGAGGTGCGGTGCAGTCAGAATTACATATATTTAAATTGTTTCCGACTGGCTGTTGAGTTGATATTTACTCTGTTGCCTTTTCTCTTAAAGGACCAGGAAGTGCGCTCGTACTGCTCTGCAGCTCTTGGAGATGAGAGGCACTGGTGCTTGCAGGATCTTGTACATGCTGATCTTAGAGCAGCTAGTCCTGTCTTTGGCACATTTTCAATCGGGCAACTTTATCTCATGAAGGAATTACACATCCCAAACGCCACAACTATGAACATGAAAGCAAGCCGCACCTGCACAACAATGTCAAAAAGCTCATATAAAGGAAAGGAAATTTCCAAATGCAGCTCCAATCAGGAGGTAAAGTATTTTTCCCCTAATGGAAAAAAAATTTCTGTCACAGAAAACGTAATATTCTCATCACCACTTAAAAAAAAAAAAAAGCTGCACAGAAATCTACACACCCCTGGTCCAAGCTTGATGGCCAGACAGGTAGCCAAAGCAATGGCAGAACAAGGTCCTCCAGGTGAAACCGTTCTGCAGAGGTCAGCTTTGCTGCAGGTAAGAAGTCGCATTTTTCATACAATCATATCACTTGACTTCCATTGCATTGAGTCTCATGTCTTCTAAAGGAGGAACTGAACAGCAGTGACTGTGGATGGGCCCTGCTAGTCACTGAGTCGGATCCTCATGTCCTTTGCTGTCTCCTGTGGACCTGGTTGGAGAAGTTAAGGGTCAGTTGCATCAAGAAAAAAAGAAAGCAAATGATCCCTCTGTGCATTCATTTTAAAAGCCCTACTTGAGATTTATCTTTGCTCTTTCCTCGTCCATCATTTAGGACCCTGTGTTGAGCAGCGAGGACGTGGTGAGGTTAAAAGTCGGAAACAACAAAAAGCCTCTCTGTGTCCTCAAGAAGGTAACTACCAGAATATAGCATCATGGTGATTCTTGTTAACATTTGAACATTTTCAGCATATTTTGTAAATTTTTTTATGTTTACAGCCACAGAGACACACAATCTATTGTCTGCTGACTTGCGTGAGTACGGTGATCAGCCCGTGTCCACACAGGGAGAGCGCCATCCTCCTGCGGCTTGTGTGTGCACTTACAAGGGTGAGACAATCTGAAAGTATGGAGTTGAGATGTTCACCTCAAAATACTATATGCTTAAAAAAATAATTGTGTTTTTCTTGCCCACAAGCGTCCTCAAGAAGAAATTGGAATCCTTGGTCACTTGTTGAAAGTCCTCCAGGCCAGTTTGAGAGAAACTTTAAACACCCACAGACAAATCACCAGAGCCGCAGCATCAATGTTACACTTTGAGGAGTTAGAATTTAAAAAAAAAAAAAAACACAAAATGACAACTGAATGATTTTACTCAAACAAAACATTTAAGTAATTGGAATAAAAACATGTCCATAAAACATCTGAATGAAAATGTGATGTTGGAACTTCATGCGGCTCCTTTGCTTGTATGCTGTCACTGTTTACAGTCATGAATTAAAAGGAACTGAGACGACAATATTGTGATAACTTTTTAATAGATTCTTGCCTAGAACTACCATTTCTGGCTGCTATGACATGTTTTAAGTTGATGTAGCTTATAAAAGTTACATATAGTAATTCTCTCTTTATGTGAAGGCTAAAGCAAACAACATTTAGCATTTTTCATCCATCCATCCATCCATCCATTTATCAAGGCATTCAGAAGGACTCTTGTTAAGATGCCTGAACCACTACATCTGACTCCCTCTGATGATGACAACTACACTGATTAACTCCAGTTGACTATGCTTCTCTCCCTGATGCTGAGTCCAGACTGCAAACGAATGCTTGTTTTAGCAGTTTGTATCTGGGGTCCTTCTATTTTTGGTCAGACTTTATATCTTAAAAGTGAGGGTCAGAATTTTGTCCCTTTTTACCTCAACCCTTTACTAGGATTTACTAAAACCATGTTTGGGTTGCTGCACAGATCCACAACATTTTTACTCAACAAGACAAAAAGAGAAAATACTTCAATTCCACTTGAGTACAAGACTGACCCTGAACCTGATAGGGGCAAAGCACATTTTACAGACTTTAGAAGCCGACACTCATCCCTACGGTCATCTAAAGTCATGGCTTGAAAATGAATACAGAACCAAACCATCTGAAAAAAAAAAACATTTAATTTTCCCAGCCTAGAATTACTCAAACTTCTTTGTATGAAGGCACTGAAGTCGTAACATAAGCCTTTACCCTCAATCAGCAAATAATTTAGGGCCAACAAATCAGATTAAACACGAAAAAATTGTCACCAGTCTTGCATTTTGACTAATATGTTCTTTAAAAATTAAAGTCCAAGCCAAATCCAAACAGTGTATCCACAGTCAACCACCTGGCTGAGTGTTGCCTTTCATAAGTGATAAATCATTTACAGGATCTGCATTATGGATGTTTTTTTTTTCTTTTCACATCCCTGAAATTCTTTTGCACATGTAGAAAAAAAAGAACAAAAAAACTCACATTGAGTGCGGCTTTCCTTTCCATGACAATGTTGTCATAGCAACAATGTTGAGCTATACACAATCTGTGTTTGGGTTCACTGGACCTGCTGAGTTCTGAGAGTAAAGTATAAGAAACTCTCTGGCAGCTGGACGGGGAAATTTATGAGGTAGAATAATCCATTTGTTCATTAAAGTTATATATTTTATATTACAATTGTCCATATTTGTGCAGTGTTGCTGTGTTTGGTGTTTGTTGTTCCTGTTAGAGGTAACCGGTCACTGTTTTTCCTTTTCATAGTTGTTTCATCAGTAAATTTGGACCTAAATCTGTACTCATTAAAACAACAACATTTTGATCTATTATCAAAACACAGAAAACATAGGGAAAAACATAACTTTTCCAAATGAGTTATCATCTAAGTATATTTTGGATGGATCTCCAGTAGCTTGGCACAAGACTGAGAAGACCTTTGACCTCTGACTCCTGTACATGCTAACAGCTCATGTTAGTATTTTATGACAGTTTTAGATGACACTAACAGTTGTTGACAGGCACTTATAATCCACTTGTTTTGAATTGCAGATCTTTATAAAATCTCTGTCTGGCTGTATGTTTACTCCGGGTGAAACTCCGGCTGGCACCATGTTTGAGCAGCTCTTTTACTTCTGCCATGTATTTATTTATTTATTTGATTCCTCCATTTCTGTCAGAAAACTTAATTTTTTTTGGACAAACATATTCTCCAGTTTTTGATGCCGTGCATCTGGAAGTACTCATCTTGGCTGCTCACATTATAAAAGCGTGAATAAAAAAACAAAAAACGGTACTTCAACTGCAGCCAAACATCTTAAAGAGTGAAAAACGAGGTACTGTTAATCCAGGCCACAAGCAATGATAGCAGGTAAAGGAGGAAGTTTAAGCCGGAGATTGTCCTGAGATTCCACCAATAGCATCTACAACAGAAACCTTTGACAAAAGACTAAATTTAATTTCCCATTAAGATCTATAAAAAGTTTGTTGAATTTTGAATTGAATGCAATTTGAATACATTTAAGTAATTTAATTAAACTTACTTTCCATTTGGGATAAATAAGGTATTTTTGAGTTGATTTGAACACATTCACAACATTTCAGAAAAAGGGGATCTTCAACAATAAACATAATTAATGGCAGTAGTGTGAATATCTGGGGCTGTCATGCGGCTCCAGGAGAACTTGTAAGGGGCAAGGCAAATTTTTTTAGAGAAAATAACATAACAAACTACTTAATGTCATTTTACTACTTAAATGCTAACCTGTTTTCATAAAGCAATGCCAAGTGATGAGCTTTGGGTTGGATCTTGGAGGCCCCACAGACCAAGGGGCCATATAGCTGCTCTCTACGGGAGCCCTGGCCCCAGGTATTCACTTCCTGGGCTCATAGGTAAGCGCAAACTTGATCATTTTGTCAGTAGAGATATTAAACACATCTAAAGGTAACATGACATGCCTCTGCTCTGTAAAGGTGCTTCTCAGCACGACCCTACCAAATGCAAAGCACCGATGTTCTCCTTTGGTGCACGTCATAAGGAAGCTAATACAAACTGCTCCCCTGGTCCAAGATATCTAATCCCCTCCAACACAACAAGGAAGGGCAGAAGCAAAACACCTGCTTTTACGCTTCTGGGTCGGCCGAAGCAGCCACAAATGTCCAGAGTACCTGGACCAGGTCAGTGGTTCGGTTTTAGAAAACACAATTACTGATCATATCAAAACATACCAAGCTTACCAGTCAGCTCGATCTGCTTCTCACTTTCCCTGGAGTCTTACAGGCCAATATTCGCCAGAGCATTCTGCAAAGATGACTATTCGTTCAGCTCCTGCTTATTCTCTGAGCGGGAGGAGAAAAGATTGCATCAACATGCAAGTGCCAGGTATGATAAACACATGCAAATTCATATTTAAAACCTTTACTTCATTAAGACAAATGTAAAAACCAAAGGTTTTACCTCAGAAGAAAAATGTGTCATCTTATTAATACAGGTCCAGCAACCTACACTCTGCCACCAATGCTCGGCTCTAAAACTATAGTTGCACCTTCGGCACCCAACTACACACTCCAAGGTCGCAGTAAAACTGGAAGCTTCCATGAAGATTCAAACAAGGTTTATAATAAGTGCTTTGCTAAAAACAAACAAAGGAACAGCATAAAATCCTGATTTCTCTATGCTACGACCTCTCCTGTAGACTCCAGGACCAGCTGCCTATAAGGTTGTTGACCCATCCATTTATAGGCTGAAACCTCCGCAATATACCATAAAAGGACGCAACTTTGTGCCTGAGGAAAGTACAGAGAAGCCAGGCCCAGGCGCACATTATCCTGAGCATGTAAGAAACGTTGTATTTTCATCAGAAGAGGCTGTAGCTGGACTGATGTTTAAAATACATATATCTTTTTCATTCTAGGTTACCTTCACAAGAGCAAAAGCTCCCAGCTTCACCTTTGGACTACGTCATTCACAATACCTCACACCCCTTATTGTAAAAATCAATGAATAAATATATATACGATAATATATATATATATATATATATATATATATATATATATATATATATATATATATATATATATATATATATATATGGTATTTCATGGTGGTCCTAGAAAGACAAACTTTTTTTTTTTTTACAAAAATACCTGATGACACAAACGCTTCAACACAATAAA
>JAVLVB010000262.1:179834-208959 GCA_032876305.1 Orestias chungarensis
GGGGGTTATAAAAAGGAGATGAATGTACATTGTATGAGTATTGCCTCCGCATCTTTAGTGCATTGCCAGATGTATAGAGTTAATGAGGAAATTTTTAATACTGAATATAAAAGCAGTTCGGGTAAAAGAGGAGTGGTGTTCAGTAGATCCCTTATTTCCATCTAACTTATTCAGCCTTCATATCTCCCCATCTGTTCCTCTTTCTCGGGGCAAGGGTCAGCTCTCCAGCAGCAGTTTAAGTGCTCGTTCAATATTCATACGGTGTCCAACTCGTGTCACTCCCAGCTCTACGAAGTCATCCTTGGTTAGAGCTGGGAGGTGAGAGCCTTCGATTTCGTGTTCCTGAAACCCTGCTCTGTGTTCCCCCAAGTTGATACTTTCAAGCCAGTCGCCAACGTCATACTTGTTCCAAAGGTGGAGGGGTTTTTGATGAAAGGGTCGGAGGGCTAAAAGCGGCGAGCCTAATCCAGGGGAATGGGAGGGTGATGGAGAACGAGAGCGGGAGCGTGCACTTGAGCTCCTCATCACAAAGCGCACCTCTTTAGGCTCCTGCGGTAAGCTGAGACTAGAGGACTTGAGGATGGTTTGTGGCGGTGTAGTTGGAGAGGTTGACAGGCCGAAAGCCGAGAACCGTCCCAGGGGGTCACCCCGATCAGGCGAGCCTGAGCCTGGGCTGTGGGTGCGTCTGGTTACGGGGTAACGGCTGCCGGGGCGAATGGTAAATGTAGTCCCATAGCTTCTCTGGGAAAGGGTGTGGAGCTCACCTAGGCTGCTAAAAAGTCTGGTGGAGACACAGAGTTAAAAATTTGTCAATATCAAAAACTTTAAAGAATGAGACAAAGCTTTAGGTTTGTGCTCTTCAATTTTTCTTTTACCCATGACATGTTCATATAATTTGATCATATAATAACCATAAACTTCAATGTATTTTATTGGGATTTGATATCATAGCCTGTGGGGTGAACAAATAATAAATGCATTATTATTGCAATAATACTGTATGCAATGAGTGTTTTGAAGAACTACTTGGACCAGACAATTGAAAATTAGCATTTGGTTTGTTTTTTCTTTTTAAAAATATTTCCCTTAATTCATAATATCACCATTATTATCACATATCACACGTTTTTAATAATGTGGTGTTCTATCATAGGTCAACTATCAAAATTTCAAAACAGGGTTAGGTTTTAGAACATTATTTATTTAGATCTCAAGGAGCACTTCTTAATCGACCATCTTAAAACTGAAAGAATATAGCGAAACTTCAGACCTAACAAAACATTCTCTTTCAACTACACTGACATGCCAAAGAAAGGGTTCTTGTGGCGGCATCATGCTGTGGGGATGTCATTTTTGAGTAAAGACCTAAACATAGTAGACCGGTAAAGTACTTGCTGGTTCAGCTGGAGCCTAACCCCAAATTATGCACAGAAAATCCTCAAACTTGTAGGCTTCTTCGTAAGGTATAAATTAATATTTTAAAATAAAAAGAATGGCCCAGAATAGCTGTGTGTACAATCTGAGTAAAAGAGGTTATTCAATGTATTTACTACCGGCTGATTAAAAATGGGTAGTACCAATTGTATAGCTAATAGAAATCAGAAATAATGTACATTCTGACAAGTATTCAATCATGTATTAATTCATGTCAGTACTTTAAATTAATCCCAATAAAATAACATTAAGTTTGCAGGTCAAGCAGTATGTAAATACACAATGTGTAAATGTGGAAAAAAGAGGGCTACTTTGTGTCATAAAATACAATTTTCTATGCTGGACTTGAAGCTCCGACTCAAAATGATACCCAACCAACCCAGTCTTACCGTCTGCAGCCTTCAGCAGGAGTATCAGAAACTTCCACTTTCAGATGACACAGTACTTGGAGCCCAAAAAGAAGTACTCAACAAATATACCGATGCACTATTTAGAGAACAATAATGGTAGGAAGGATGATTAGGAAAAAGGGATGGAAGAGGGAGTTTGAATCTAAAACTAAGGAAGATCGTCTTAGTGGAAGCAGACAGAAACAAGGAGGATAAACCTAGATTTCATTCATGCATTTTACCAAGACTTATCACGCTACTGCATGTGTTTGGAGTTTTACTATGAGTGACTTTTAAGCTACAAAATGTAATGAAGCAAAGGTCGCTCAGGCTGGAATAAAAAAAAGAAAGATCAGATTAAAGGGAGCCAATGGGCTGTGATGAGCTTCATGCGCACTTACACAGTCTTCCTGCCCTCCTAGGCGCACAGTCGGTTCTAGACCAATCAGATCAGAGCAGCAGGGCGGGGCATGCAAGGTGAGCAAAGAGAGAGCAATGGGAGAGAATGTTAGCATCACTCAATGAGGTGCAGCCTGCTAATCAGACTCAATATATGCTTTAGCCAACTCTGCTGCCTTCCGAGTCTTTCATGCATTTCTGAATTTAGATGCTTTTGTTTCCATATGTGAACGTCCGTTTACAATATGTGTGCATGATCACAGCAGCAGAGTAAGTTTCAGCACTGGTAAGTCTGACCAGTGGGCCCAATGAGAGAGGAATGAGCACACTGTTCACATGTAAAACACTGTACAAAAACAAAGCGAAACAAGCAAACACAAAAACAGATAAATAAAGTAAAGGCACATGTTTCTTGACTTTTATGACTGCTGCACATACAAGGACATTTTTACATTTTGTATGTGCTTCTGTGCAGGGATGTATACTTATTTTTGTGAAGTGTTCAATTTAAATATGATTAAAAAAGTACCAGATGGACTAGTAAGTCAGTCAGGGCCCATGGCCATTCTAAAAAACAAGACTGGATAAACAAAAGGTTGTGTAGTTTTCAGAAACACCAAAAACAAAAACAAAAAAAGACAGTCAAAGACAGCAAATTAAACATAATTTGAACAACAAAGTTTTATTATATATAAATGATGTGGGAAACACTGAAGATGAAGCAGTAGTGTGTGGAGGGGACATCAACAGGGTACAAGATGGAGGAGCATTACAACTAGATGTGCTGGGATGGCGATGATACATGAACTTCTCCAGCGGGTGAATTGGATTAAATGTAAACTCAGAGTGATAGAGAAAGATAATAATGCTCATAATTATTTTTTTTTATCACAGCCAAAGGCAGCTAACTGTCACAATGGAAATGGTGGGATGGTGTAAGAAATATGAACTGGATGTTGCATAATGTGTTAAAATCATGGCCTTCTTCACCATCCACATAACTCTATTTCAGACTATTCCAGGTTTAATATTTTTACTAGCCATTTCATTAAATCATGTGATTCAAGTAACACTAATTATCAGTATAACCTGTTAGCTGGTAACCTTACTTCACCCTACTACTGAAATGCTGAAAACTAATACAACACAAAAACAAAACAACATCCAAAATATCCACGTTGACCCTTAGAAGCCCTGCCCTGAATCACACAGGACGCAAAAAAACACAAAAAAAAGTCTAACATTACGCTAATGCAATGCTTAGAATCACAACAACCACTGGTGCCAATATCTCATCAGGCAGCATTTAAAGGAGGATCTCAATTTTATCATCAAAAAGTTAATTATGTTCAATAACCCCCCAAAAAGTGTAGATGTTATGTGGACCTACTACAAGGTGTATAAACCAAGATTTTTATTTGAACAAATTCAAGGGTATTGCTTGTATTACTGCACCAATACTATGTGGGGTACATTGTTGAGGCATTAGGGAAACCATTGTGCTTTAACTGCAGCCTTGATCTTTGTAGTGGGTAGTGCAGGGCTTTTCAGGCCTAGAAGTCTGATGTCCTGCAACTTGTGGCTATATATTTGCTTCAACACACCTGAGGAACCTTGATTTCATCCCGAGAAGGTGGTTTGGCCATTTGATTCAGGTGTGTTGGACAAGGGACACATCTAAATGGTACAGAAAACTGGACCTCAAGGGCTGGATTTGAAGACTGGTATGGTCTAGTCTATCTAATCTTTCTCTTTACAGTCCTTAACAAATTTGGGGTCTATGTCAGGGAAGACTGCTGATTAATCAAGCACAATAACCCAACACGGATTGAAGATGGTATTTGTCAGACAGCTCCATCATCTCTATGAATCTCACCAGCAGAGAGAACCTGAAATACTTGAAAATATCTTGATCAACAGATGCACTGTCTTGGTAAAATGCATTTGACCAACACGATTCGACAACATAGCTCCTAGAATCTCAAAACTAGTTCTCAAGGAACTTAAGGTGACATGCTTAGGCATTCTTCTACATCTTTAAAGTAGGGGCCTTGTAACACCAAATAAAATGCAAAATTTACTTTAATTGGAGAAGAGGACTTTGGACAAAGGTAGGAAAAAAATAATCCTTTCTCCAGAAAGGGGGTTTATACAAAAAGTGCAAGCATTCCATGTCCTAGAAACATCTATATGTGGTAAGATTTGAAGCATTTCATCCAGTGGTAGTCCATTTTTGAAAAAAAGAAAATCGTGTTTTCATGTCTTACACTCCTTGTGGAGGGTATTGATCACTGTTGAACAACTGTGTAGTCAGGAGTCTTCACCATAATATTTCAGGGTATACCGTTATCATTAGATAATATTTTACTTATAAAGGTTTGATTTTATGTGCTATAACTTATGATTAAAAAAAATGTTTCTAAACCCCCCAACTAGATAATGAAGCAGCATAATATGAATTTCACATAGTGAGTAAACTAACTGAAAGTAACTTTTATTGACATTCTAATTCACTGAAATGCAAATGTATTTTTAATAGCACATAGAAGTAGTTTTTCTTTATCCTGTATGTTGTGTAATAGGTATTTACTTACGGTAAAGTAAAACGAATACATTCTGAAGCTATCTTGTATTGTCCATTTCTCATACTATCCATATTATCTGACCTCGTGATTAATTGTTTCTGATCAGGAGAAGTGTGTTTTTGGACATGACATAACATTTACTCAGAGAAATAAAAGGAGCTTAAATTTTAAAAGTTTTATATAATTCTTTAAGGACAAAGTTACAGCTTTAACAAATATGTAAAAGGAAAGCACCAAAGAACAATTTTAGAATAAAAATTACTTCTAAGACGCAAGATAAAATGGTATATTTCCGCAAGGAAATATAGCAAATATAACTTTACAAGGAAACTTAAGCAGACATTAAAACCGAACTGATAAATTCTATAAACTTCAACTACGTGGACTAAAAAAGTTGACAAGACTACAAATGTTAAATGTATATTTTAAATTATGAGCTAAGTTGGCATTTGCTACTAATGTAAGGACAAAAATCTAACCCTAACCCCCCTGCCTTGAAAAATCTAAACAAACTATAAAAGGCCTGGAGAGTGAAGAACACAGTGATACCAATGGTAAATGGGTCCTCGGGACAGTTACCCACAAGCTAGAGCAATGGCTAAAACAGATCCTAGGAACAACATCAGACAACGCAGTCCAGACACATATATATATATATATATATATATATATATATATATATAATCTGCTTAGAAGCCCACATTGTAGGAAAAGCACAATACCTCAATGGATAAAAGTAGATGTCCCACCATTCCTTTGACAGTTATTTCAAACATTATTTAATAATATTAGGATTGTGTCTTACGTGAGTAACATGGAAAGGTAAGTGCAAGGATAGGAAAAGGAGAATTTCAACAAATATACCATCATATTTCAGTCTTGTTCAAATACCTCTTAATAATACATCCGCTAAATATTTTAAGTCATTGCTTTCTGTACAATTAGGGTGGTGGTGATAAGAGGAAAAACAGTATTGTGGGTTCTTATTGAGTTTGAATCTGTGATGCCTGCAATGCGTAGTGGATAGAAGGATGTATTGTTTAACATTTGAACAAAGACTTAGGAAAACGCAGGAAGAGTAGATACTAGCGGGTCATAGGTAAGAAATCAAACACGGCAGTTAGCACGAAATGCAGAAATTCTTTCACGAAGTACATGCCTTGAACCATGTCACCTTGTTTGCCTTATTAGCTCTTGTGCAATACACACATACAAATATGTGTACACCCACACACAAATTGACACTAGATTATTGACTGCTTCTTTATGCGCCAACTATTTTACCAAGTAAAGGATAAATAAAGAGCCTAAAAAATGTAGCATTAAGTATAAATTTTTTTTCTTTTTTACTAAACAACTACCAATAGAACTACTTACTTCTTAAACAGAAGATTTCTTAACAGTATTCATGATACCAGTACTTTAAATGTCTTTTGCTTGCAAACAAAGTAACAATGTTTTAAGGGAAATGTCTAAAGAAAATTGCTAAAAGGATTTCTACATGTTACTGTGCTTAGTTTATAGGGTTATTGTGTTAATTAAAAATATGTTTGGTTTACCCTAGAGTCTATAACTTTAAGGTTTAGTCTCTTCGGTGTCCTCACATCTGCAGAAATATAGAGCATTTACATTGCAATTGTTGGTATGTTCTAAAAAAACAAACACCCACAAACAAAAGAGTAAAACATTCCTGTGACAGCTTTGTAAACCCAATTTTCATTGGAATATGATGGGACATCTAAGCTATAAAGGCAACATTAAATATGCTGGTGTGGTGAACTGCTGTTTTTTTTCTGAGTGAAAGAATATGCAAATCTGTGTATTTCTTTGTGACAAGTATAGTGGAAGCATAAAGATACTTCCAGAAGAGCACCCATGAGGTCAGGCACTGATGTTGGCTTGAATGCCGTCTCCCTTATAATTAGTCCAAACGGGATTTGAAACAGGCCAGTAAAAGCCTTTCTAGACCTTTGTTTGAGCACCAGGGCACAGTCACTTTTGAAATATGAAAGAACAATTGTCAAGATATTCCCATAAAACAGGGATCTTCAAAAAGTCACAAGATGTTTTCATATGCAGAAGTATTTAATAGCTCTTTTTATTGGATCTAATCACTGAAAAACAGTCCTATACTGTAATCCCTTACGCATCAAACTTTAAACTTGTTGTAACGTAGGCACGCAACTGCTTAACTTAAACAGCAGAGCCCCATAAATGGTTGCTCCATAGAATACATTTGCAATGCTCTAAAGTCAGTTGACAGAGTGCTCTACGCCAAAACAATCTAATGATTTGATTGCACTTACTGCACTTAGTGATGTGAGAATTTGATGCAGCTGCATGCTAACCATGGCACACAAACCGTATTCATTACTGAAATAAGGTGCTCAAGAAAGTGGTAAAATTATTAATATGCATTTCTCCCTGCTTGATATGAACATTAAAATAATGATTACGCCATGCTATGATCAGTACAGAATATTATTAAATCTTACAACATTTTACAGTAATTCTCTATTCTGTCTACTAATGCCAAAGACAAATTTGTGGTAATTTTTTACTTAAGTTTTTCTCTTACCTTGCACCTGCTACAGGTGACTTCCTTCCAGGGTCAAAAGACGCTCCAAGCGGCTCCTCACCCAGTGACCTTGTGTCTTTACTTAATTGTTGTAGACGTGAACTGAGCTCTCCCATAACTGAGGGTTTTGCACCCTCATCGGCACCTAGGCCGAGTCCTAGCCCACCAAGATTTCCCAAACTCCCAATACCTAGCCCTATCCCAGGTCCACGGTGCTCTACCAGATCCCCCCACAACTTAGACCTCCGTTGGAAGAGATAGCGTGGCTTGGTCGGAGCTAGACCAGTAACAGAGGCAGAACCACCTACAGGAAGCCCAGCTCCACCAGATGCTGCAGCAGCCAAGGCAGCAGCCTGTTGCTGTGACAGTAGCTCACTGTCAGAGCTCTGCTTAAGCAAAGGGTCCCTGAAGGTGACGGAGCCTTTACTGCCTCCTATCTGGGATTTGAGTCGAGGCTTAGGAGGCACTGGCGGCTTGTCAAGAACAAAAGTCTGCCCGTCAGCATAGGAGGTGTGTGTGGTGTGCGTGTCAGCAGGCTCCCCACTTTCTGAGGATAACGTGGACATGCTGGAAACTGTGGAGACGGTGCTGGTGGTCTCAAGATGGTGGTCTCTCTCTCTGTCACTGGAGCTGCGTGTATCAGCCTCCTCCACACCTGAGTCAGCTGCAGAACCAGCCTCACCCACTGGTGGGGGCTCCAGAGGGTCAGACGTTTTCCCTGAGACAGCTGCTGCACTGGATAGAGGTGGTGGCTGAGGAGGCTGAGGCTGGGTGGTTGTCACAGTTGGGGTTGTTGGGGTTGCAGGAGTTTGGGGTGTTGGTGTGGCAGGAGACAGGACAGGTTTACCAGAAGATACTGCTATCCCCTTTTCCTGGGCCAGCAACCCATTTGCAAACTCATCTGGTGGAGGAACCACCCCAATCTTACGTAGCTCCTCTCTTGTTTCCTCGTCACTGGAAGATAACATAGCAGGTGGTAAGGTGACTGTGTAAGCATCCACATCCTCTTCTGAGCTTCCCTGAGCCAGGCTCTTATCTTGGGCGGGACTGGCAGGACGCGGAGTTTGAGGCTGAACTTGGAGCTCAGTTTTGGGCTGGGAAACACTTGGAATGGGGGATTTAGCCCGGGGACTCTGCAATTTGATGGACTCTATTTTTACAGGCACAGGTTTCTGTTCCATTCCTGACCCCGCCCCAACAGCCTGACCATTACTCGTTGCATGAACCATGATAAGCCCTGCCGCCTTCTGCTGTGATGTATCCATAATGCTGATCAGCATACTTTTTTTATCTTCTAGTCTGTTTTCCTCCTTTCTCTCCTCAATTCTGGCTTCCATCTCTTGACGGAATGATATTGGTGATGATGATGTAGTCCACTGGGGTTTAGTGAGTTGAGGAGCTAAGATATTAGCTGAGGATGATGATGTGCCATACCCTGCTGCCTTGGCACTTTTAGGTGAAAAAGGAGGAGATGCAGATGCCCCATCCCCACGTGGAGAATCTTTGGTCTTATTATCAGAGAACATTACAACCTGCCCAATTCGCTCTTGCTTAGCCCGAGGCTCTGGGCTGCCAGTAGGGGACTGATTCTGAGAGGTCAGTGCCCTCTCCCTTGCGGCCAGCGCAAGAGCCAGTGGTGAATTTGGGTCCAGAGGCTTTCCTGTTAGTGGGTGGATAAAGGTAGTTCCACTATGTGAGGGGCTCAGAGCAAAGGCAGGAGGAGGAAGCTGTCCAAGCTCTCGGGTTAGCAGGCGTTCATCGATGGAGTGGGACTGAGTCAAAGATGGGGCGTCAGGGGTTGTTGTAGGTGACCCTTCCATGGTCCCAACAGAAAGGAAGACGGTGGATTTCCTCCGCTCTTCTAGGCGACGTTCACGATCTTTTACTGCTCCTGCAATAGCAGCAGCAAAGGGGCCTTTACCTTGAAACATCATCTCTCCTTGGGCTCTTAGTCGATCTCGTTCAACCATGAGCTGCTGCTGGTAGTAATCGACCCGGCTGGTGTGCGTGTGACCATGTGGGAGTCGTCCTGAGGGTGAGCTCTCACGCGAGTGGGCAGCAGCTAAGGCCAGACTAGCCTTTTCTTGTGCATCCTCTACCTGCAATGCAGAAGTAACAGTGTAAAGCTCATAAGTCCTTGGTCATATTGTAACAACAACAAATAACAATAATTAAGATATGGTCTACCTGTAGCTGTTTCACCAAAGGACTTTTCTTTCTTTGGGGCTTTGTGGGTGTGAACAGTCCAATACTAAACTGACCAACATTTGCGTAAGGGTTGTCAATTACCCTTCCCTTTCTTTTGATTCGCTCTGGTGGAGTAGCAGCAGAGGGACGGGGAATTTCTGTAGGTTCTACAGGTAGATGGGAGGAGTCCTGCAGGATTATCATAGAGCGAGCCTTCTTCTGTCTCTCAATATGTGTGGCTTGCCGCTGAGCAGCTTCATAAGGCAGGTCCAAGGAGGATGGCTTGAAGCTGGAGCGGCCTCCAGGCTCATGGCCTTGACTTTGGGTCCTTGATGGGGGAGGAGGAGGGCAAAAAGCTGGAGGAGGACCCGTGTCTAAGTAGTACGGAGGTGGAGGAGGTGCAGTCTGAGGAGGTGGAGGAATAGGATGGGGTTGTAATTGGTCTCGGAGGCTGTCTGTCATAGAGGAGCTACGTGGAAATCTGTGCTCGCCTGCAAGTGCAGACAATCTATCCTCCTCTGTGGCACCTGGTGACATAGGGAAGAGAACATGTCATTTAAACATATGGCATTGGATACTATCACTCATTTCTTTAAAATATACCAGGTCTTAAGTTATTTGTAGAATAAAAGAACACACTGGCACTCAACTGGAGACAACTCACTCTACGATACTTTCACAAAACATGCTATAAAAAATCTTTTAAAATTCTAAATATCCCTAATCTTCCTCACAGAGGCAACAATTACACTTGTATGACTAAAAGAAAATCTCCACGTATACATCAAGAGTTTCTGATGTTCTATTGCATTAAAACGTATTCATACTATCTATATGGTTGGTTATTGTGGACTATACATGTATTTATTAAAGGTTTTGTCAATCTACTTTTTTATTTTACAGATGAATGCTTAAACTATTTGAAATTATATATAGAGACATTCAGCTGTGAGCATGGATTTTTACAATACTCCTTTTTTCAAATGAATTTCTTATAATCTCCTTCAAATGGTAACATGTATTTTTAAAACAATGAAAATAACTTTTGTACTAAGAAATGCACTACGAATTTATTGTTGTTTAAAATGCTTGTGACCACTAAAATCATGTTATTGCCTTTCAAACTTTTTACCTGGACAGATTGCAGCCCTTCTGGATCGAACACCGTTTTTAAAACCAAAATTTGGCTAAATTACTAATAGGATACTAGAACATTATTCTTTTTTGGTCAAATCAGAAAATGTAATGTGTTTGTTGTTTCTATTTATATAACTTCAGTTTTTCAGTAAAAGTCATGCAAACACAAAAAGAGTGTCTTTCTACTTCGAATAGGTCAATCAAGAACGGATGTTTACCGAAAGACTTGGTCCTGGACATTCCCTTATGGAAAGGTATGTGACCCCTTTCGATAGCTGGGTGGAGACCTCCATGTAGCGCCATCCCTTGTCTCTCAAACAGTGACTGCAGCACAAAAGTCAGAACTGACTGTGTAAACAGAAACTTTAATAGAATCTCTAAGACCTAACATAGAAATAGTAACTGTGCACAACTAAAACCCCATCTTTAAAAAACAAAATAATAATAATAATCTTGATGATCTTAACGCTTCTTTGTTAGTCACTTTGGATAAAATGCATAAATCTAAATGAACTCAAGACTTTGAGATAAAAGGGAAACTCTTTGTAAGGTGTGTGTAATCCTACATCTGAAACTAAAACTAACGCAGGATTTCGAAAACAAATCATCATGTTGATAGTTAAACAAGGTGTTGTTGGAATGGGGAATTGGGGCTGCTGTTCTTTATCAAGGCATGAATGACTTACTGTAATTGATTGAAACATGCATTTTGCACTCTAGCAGAACATGTGGATATCTGTACAAGACCCTAAGCCATTGGTTTCCAGCAGTGAAAACTGATCCAAAGAACAGCAGTAAGACCATCTTTGAACTACAAAAATGGAAAAAGTAATGTTTTCGAGTCTGGAACTATTTATCCTATGTTAATCCAATACTAACATTTATTTGATGATCAGAATTAACTGTGACAAAAAGCCAAAATTCTGTAGGGAAGCAAACCCCAAGGTGTAAAAAAACAAATCAGCAATGTTTTTCAGACGGAATTGGTATGTAGAGCAGCATAGCAAAAAGATATGTCTAGATATGCACTCACACTGATCTCTGCTGGTGTTATTCTCCTGCTGGTAGGCCGTTGTTTGACAGTGGCTGCTCTGTAATCTGCCTCCGGGGGCTGAGAATGCAACAGAGATTCCTGCGATGCCAACATCTCATCCAGTCTTTCTGTTAACAAAAAGGAATGAGCCAGAACTAAATGCTAAGATTTAAGACCATGGAAACGTTTTATCATAATCTCTGACATGGATGTCAATAGGAGACAATGACAAGAGAAACCTAAAACATAGGTACATGCTGCATTGTGAGATCATTATTTGGGATTTTGATTATATATGATTTTTATGCTCTTGCTTCTTTTTCTTGACACCATGATGTAGAAAAAAGCCAACAAAAGAAAAAACAAACACAGTGGGAAGAAAGTATAGCAAAAGAAAGTGTTCAATGATCTGTTGCCCTAATCAGCAGAATTATTGAATAAACAATTCCCCAGGGGTGCCCCTTTTTGCTGCCCTCCACCATTTAAAAGAATAGCATTCATTTAAAACTCCAGGGTGTGGGACGGTTAAAATATAATGAGAACCTCAAACAGCACATTCTTTGTAGCAAGCAGAAGAGGCCTACTGCAATGCACATGCACAACAGCAAGAGAAAACTTCAGGGAACAGCTAATAACTGTTTGGTGCACCCCTTTCTAATGGCGCCCTGGGCAACTGCCAAATGGAAAACGGCCTCTGGTCCGAAACAACACTGCTTCTAATGACACAGCAGTGATAAGTCATGGTTATGACGCTCAGATAAGTGTCAAATTCTTGCCTCAGACTCACCTCCTCGTCTTCTCCGAGCAGAAGCTTGGTGGGAAAAAGATAGCGTCAGCAAAGGAGGGAAAATGACAAGAACAAGCTGACAAAAGTGACTATTCTAAAAGTTAGGAGACACACCAAATTTTAATGATTCAAAAGGAGGAAATATCAAAGGAAAGGAAGATGGGAGTGTTGAGTTTGCTCGCCAGTTCTTTGGCACTCACCCAGTTCTTCGAGCTCAGCAGTCATAGACTTGGAGCGCAGTGTCAGGGTGGTGCTGGGAGCTCTTTTGGGAGGTGGTGGAGCTGTGGAGACAAGGCATGGAGTTGAGGATGATGTTGATATGGATGAAAATACCTTGGCTTTGCGACTCAGTGCCCTCTTGGCTTCCCCAAATCGGCCAGCCCATCTGGTTTTCACTGTTTTAATTTGTGCGTAATCGAGGGAACTGGAGACTTCGCACTTGTTCACGTTGCGGCTAAAGTTCAACTTCTTCATGTTTTTCTCTTTGTTTAAAGGCCTATTAATTATCTTTTTGTCAACTTGCAGGTTAGTAGTCTTTGTGCTGCCAGTATGTCCCTCTGTTGAGGAGCCCATTGGCAGAAAATGAACAAGTCATTCTTCAGCATCCCGAGCTGTTTGAATCCTTCCATTAAACACAGAGCAACATAATTTGTCTGCAACAATAGACGGCATGAGTGCAGTGTGTGCGTAATGGGCAGAGAGAAACTCATCCATCTTTCCATTAATACACTGTCTGACTTAAACTTAGCTGAGGTGCATAACACAGAAAAGCATTAATACTTCAGATTACACTCACATGCATACCCTTACACAAAGAAAACTCCTTGAGGGAAAACACGAGGACACAAGGGCAGAGAAATGAAGAGATGACAGCAAATTTAACGACTAAGGAAAATGATGCGCTGCAGCGTTTGCATTACAAGAGCTCCTGGGAACCTTCCAAGCTTCCTACACAAACACTCGGAGACACACATATACAACAACTGAATTGTTAGCATCTCAGGCAAGATAGTAATTTATATCCGCCAAATACTTTGGTTCAAAACCCAAATACAATCAAATACTGTATCTAACTAAACTGGAAATAGAACAGATAAATTAGCAGTAACAGCAAAATACCATGCACCCAGATAGCATCCGTAAAGTCACAGTCCATCGGCAATCTTTACATCTAAAATAAACCAAATTTCTCATTAATACTGCCCTCATCAACAGAACCCAACCAGCATATTCTAAGACCAAACAGCCAACCATGAATGCACCATTCTAGAGCCATAACTCCCTAGATCACACACACAAGCCCTGATGCTGTAGCTGCACATCTACTGTAAATACCCCAATCCCGGGTACAGTCCACATAAAATATCTTCATTTTCCTCAGCAGCCTGCACACTCTGCTACACAAGCAGGGAGCAGAGCAGATAGGGGAGGATGGAAAAAGAGAGACTCAGATGGAGAGAGAGTGTTGCAGTTGCTGTAATGTAATGCTTAATTCAAACATGCATTGTAGTCACCATAGCAACGGTGGCAGTAGTGAGGCCACGCACAGTGCAGAGAATTTGTATTTGTATTTGTGCTGGGGTTATAAGCCGAGTTTGTCTAACCGGAGTACGAGAGTGGCAGCGGATGGTCATGTGTTACTTAGATCTATGTCTGATAGGCTGTTGTACTTTAGAAATTAACTAAAAAAAACATTTAGGAGACAAAACATTGAATATGTGGCTGCTATAAAACCTGAACACAATTTAGAAGAAAACATTTAAAAAAACAAAAACAAAAGCAGGTGTGTGCCATTGAGAACAATCCATGCAAAAAAAATGTAATATTAGTTATTTAAAATGCAAAATAAAGATACTACTACTGCAACTCTATAATTACTTGCTACAACTTAGATGAAGAGAATTTGCAGATATCATCTTTGCAGATGTCATCAGGATATATTAGTAATCAAATCAATACAAAACATTCACCATGATGAACAAAACTTAAGTTTACCCTTCTAGTATAAATCCTTTGTCCCCTAATGTGGTCTGTTGTGGCATCAAACAAAATATTAACAGAAGTTACAACAGATATTTTCATGGTGTCGAAAAAAGTACATATATATTCAATTCAATTACGTTTAGTTTTTTATATAGTAATTTCAGAACACATCTTCTGAAATGCACAAATGCACTTTATTAGATAATTTATTTTAATACGTGAGAATTTCTGTTATGTTATGTATATAGTTGCTCATTAATTCTGAATTATATTTATTTTAAAATATTGCAACTCAAAATCTTCTCCAAAGACTCTAAATAGTTATTTTAACCATCTGCAAATTAAAAGGAGGATGACATTGAACTCTCAGGGAAACAACGACAACAACAAAAATATAACTGAATGTTATTTGTAAAAACATCTTTATATTTGCTTTTTCCTGTTTAGGCTTCCAGCAGCATCCCAGAACAGCCTTGAACATACTCATGCTCATACCTATGGGTAACCTGTAATTGTCCTACAAGTTGATTTTAGGAGTTAGCAAAGGGAAAGCCACAAAGTAGATATTATTGAGACTGAGGGTCTGGTTTAGGTGTAAGAAAGAAAAAATGAGAAAATAACTGATTCCACACAATTTCTTTAAACAGGTACTCACCTACCCGCTGCAAAACAATTTATTTGGGGGTCTAAATTTTAACTATCTGTAAAGTTTGGAGGTTACTGTGCCAGGAATGTGTGGGTGCACAGTAATGGCAAACTCTGGTTGACATGGAAACTAAATAAATTTGCAACACAGAAAAATTCCAGACAACACCAAAACACCAAAACAATCTCTGTGCATAAAAGCCATTCGTGCACGTCCATTGTATTGCTCTGAGTTTCAAAGTAACTGCATGCGGTTGTGTAAACTATTGTGTAAACTAATGTAAAACATTTAAAGTGTTTAAATAGTAAATTACATAATCCTTATTTTAACCTTGTTTTCTTATAAACGAAGGCACTAAAAACACAAAAATTAAGGTAAAATAAAAACATGAAGAAAAATGTATCAAATCTTTTATTGTTCAACACAAACTTGGGAAAAAAAATGTCAGCAAAAATGCACTCTGCATTTTTGTTTAAAATAAGTATCTCTTTCAATTGCTTAACTGATTTTTTTCTGTTTAACCACTAAGTTTTCTACTGGATTAAGGTCTGCGGGTTGAGATGGTCACTCCATTTTCTTATTTGTGATGGACCAACACAAGAATGCAGCTCTGTTATTGGTGTGTTCGTGGTCTTTGTTTTCTTGAATCACCCATTTTAAGGATATTCCTTTTTTGCATATATTCAAACTTTGCATAATGTCTATGTAATAAATAGACACACAGTTTAAAACCGTGACTTTAATTCAGTGCTTGGGTTTGTCTGAAAAACTGTGGCCCTTAAACCCAAAAACAAAAAAATGGTGTTTCCATCAGTTCATAAGATGTGCTATTTAACTTTTTGTTCATTTGTATGTACATAAAAAAGTATTTTGCACATCTTATTTTCTTTTTTTACGGAGCTCTATTGATATCTAGCCTTTTAAATGTTCCTCATCGTACCACATATTAGAGACCTGCCTTGTGAACTATACGTTTTTCAAGCATACACTGTGTGACTATGTGGAATAATCTGTTTATATACATATGAATTATAATCTTTCATTAAATGGGAACATTATTACCTCCACATTGCCTTACCTTTCTTCCGAACTACTTCTTCCGACTCTGGCTTGCGCGTGACAGAAACAACTTTCATCAGAAGTCTGCTGCCGCCTTGCCGGATTAAAGACACCACCTGTTTGTGGCCGACCTTTACTACATTCACCCCATTCACCTAGACACCATGTAATAAGACACAGGGTATATGGATGCTGATTAAATTGTTATTATCACTTTTTTACTTATGACATTAATTAATCACAATAAAAATAATGTTGCGTTTTTTCACTTACCAAAGAAATTATATCTAAACCAATTTTATCAAACCCTGTTGCAAAAACTAATTTACTAATGCTGCAAAGCTCAGACATCCGTTTAGTTTTGTATGTAAAAAATCTTTAATATTAAGACAATAGCAGATAAAGACACAAGTGATGATCATTTTTTTTTTTTTTTTTTACCTCAATAAGGAAATCCCCCGTCCTGAGACCTGCCCTCCAGGCCACCCCTTCCACATCCACAGACTCCAAGTACTGCAGAGCAGGGAAGGCTGGGGTAGGAGTAAATTCCTCAATAGGAGTCTCAGCTATAATGAAGGAACATAACAGGTTTCAAATTTCATTTAAAACATTTAAAACCATATCCAGTGCATCCATTTCTGCATCCTTGGCAACAGTTAGTGTTTAAGAGGTAGACCGCAGAAGGTTTGACACATTTTAAGGTGGAAAGAGCTACTTTGACACGTTGACTTGCCCAATTTACTCGCTCCCTTAGCAATACGTTATTATATTCTTGAATAACATTTTGAGTTAATTTTATACTCTGAACAAATCCTTTACCCTGTTCTTTATGACAAAAATTTTGAAAACTATTGTACCCACACAAACTGTTTTGCTTTTTATGCAGACAGAACATTAGGCAGTCCTTTTGAAGAAAGACTGGATGTGACAGAAGCAGCAGGACACACACAAAAAAAAAAACAGAACCAGATCGGACTGGATATCAAATGGACGCTGTGAACTGTTCAGATAATCAATATTTAACACTTCCTGCCTTGGATTCTGTAATGTTGTGGTCGTATTTGTTTTTTTTGTTGTTTTTTTTAGGGGAGTGGATGATGTCAACTTTATTGCTTAAAGCTTTCTTTTATGACTCCATTCACACCCAACACCGTCATTTGTCCTGATGGGTCTGTGTCCACACAGATTTTGTCTTACACTTTTATTGTCACCATTTTAGCAGCCGCAGTCCAATCTGTTTAGAGAGGTACTAAAGGACCAGTTACTGTAAGTCACTGACCTGATGTGACTCCCCTGTAGAAGCAGAAACATAGATTCTCCAAACAGCTACTTTTGGTAATATAGAACAATGAAACTGTTCTCAGGGAATCTTCAAAAATTTTTAATTCATGCAAAGCAACTTTGCTAAAAGGACACTATGGAATAATACACAGTTACAGGATAATGTTTGTGACTTCTCTCTGTAGTGTTGTTCTTAGACAACACACCTTGGTAACCATAATGTACAATGTCATACGAATATGAATGGGAGCTTGAAAGCAGCATACTGCGCCACAATTTATTCCTGGTTCACAGATTCATCTTCTTACCAGTTGTTCTGCAGAATGTAATACAAATTATTTGCCTATTTGTAGTTGTAAGAAAAAAAAAATAAAAAAACATTGGAAAGAAATGCAGTTTGGGAAGTTGAAATAACTAATAAATGCATGATGCTACTTGACATAATCCTACTGCAGTTTCCATAGCAGCTAATCCAAAAGTGCCAATCTTTTTTTTTTTTTTGGGTTCTGAAATAAATACTAAGACACATTAAGTTATATGTAGTGTTTGGGCTTTTGTTAGGGGTTATCAGGATAGCATCCATTACCTTCTTGTTTATTTATTTTTTTATCTTAAGGTTAAATGCTGTTTTAAAATTGTATGCTTTCAGTAAAGAACATAGAGCATCCTAGCTAGAACATTATTTATTAATGTAAACATGGCATGTTTTTTCATGTCTAATCTAATTTATAGCCACTTCAATCTCTGAAGGCTTCAATCTCTGAGCTTGCTGTTGTGCCTGCAAAACCCCAGTCTATATTCACACATGTACACAATCTATAACACTATTTAGTGGAGAATAACAAACAGTATTCATTCTTAAACCACGTCTGTGTAAATCACTGACACATGACAGCCCTCAGAGGACTACTAAGTGAACCGCTGTGTGTGTTTTAGTGCACTGGAGAGTGAAAGAACGACTAAAAAAACACGGTTAGGAGAGTAGACTAAGACTCCCAGCATGCTCCCGAGGAGAGCCTGCCAGCACGGATGCGGAGCTGCCACATGTGTAGTAGTAAAAAACATAAATAATGGTTATGGAATATGTGAATATGGATAAAAAGCAGAATGAATGAAAGGATTCGAAAGATAATCAAGAACAAGAATAAACAAAAAATGATGGATTGAAATAAAAAGAACAGGCAAAGCAAAAATGAAGTGAATACTAGAGAGAGTGTTTCTCGACTAAAGCCGAACGCCATGTGCAATGAACAGATGGGACAGCGAGCTAACAGCTCAGTCAAGGATGACGCTACCAGAAGGTCTACATTCTCTTTCTCTCTCTCACACACATACACACACACACACACAGACGGCTGAGTGCATCTGAGTAAATAAGCTGACTGTTGACAAAAACCGCTCGTGTTGTTGACTAAACCAGTCACAATACCGACTGAGATGAACTCGATGACTCAGATCATCTAACTCCTTGTGAGAACAGCTCAACATCACAGGCACCGTTGATGCGATTGTTTAAGTATCAGCAATCTTTTTTTTTAATGTTTATAGCTCACCTTTGGCCCCCCGCAGGACAAAACCAAAACCCTCACTTTCTTTCTTCTGCAAGACAGCATTCTTCTCCTCCACGATGTAGTCGCTGTGGAGAAAACAGCATATGCAGAGCAGGTATGAGGTAAACTTTATCCTCACAGACACAAACAGAGCTTAGAGAGAAAGGGCAGTGGGGTGAGAAGGGTCACCTGGTTGGGGTCTGAAACGTTGGAGGAGTTGTGCACACAGACACATACACACACACACATACACACATGGATGAACACACACTATCTTTTCCAATCAGGTTCAAAGCAAAATGAAAGATCATAGCTCAGGATTCTCCATAGTCGTACAAGTATTCTGAGACCGCCATAAGAAACAGGTTTGGTTGTGAGGGAGGATAAGCAGGTAAAAGGGATCCTCATGACTGAAGTATCTCTAGGATAAACCGTATGACCTCCGGATGATCCCCCGCAGGAGACTTTAAGTGAGGTGTGGGTTTAGGGATTTTGTGAGAGAAACTGCCAGATTTGGCTCGGATGCAACATTGTGCCCTAGCAGATGACAGAAGCAACAAGAAGGGGAAGTAAGATAGGCAGTTTATCTATCTTATTTATTTTTTTTAATGTGTAAAGATTTGTGAGCTGAAAGGCAGCCCTAAACTGATAATTCACCCCTCATATATTTTACTTATTTATAATATATGGACTTGGTAAACTATGAGCAAAAAGGTTTGGTTTGTACAAAAGCTTTAAATATTAATTAACATTTCAGGGTTAACATTGTGATACAAAATAACATACGAGTAGAGAAAAACACGGAAGTTATGGACTTAGATTGGTAGTTTTTGACCGGGAGCAACGTATTTCTGCAAACTCTGGTAGGATAATAGAGAGACGATACTGTTAACTAAAGGTTAAGGTGTAATTTGAAGGTTTATTGGATGGTCAGACTTTTCTTGGAAGTAAATAAAAAAGGGGAGGGTTAGTAAATACGGCATTGTAATTGATTATGTTTGTACAATTCAGCTCATCAATAAAATATAGTAACATACTGATTGTGGATGAGTTTTTGTTTTTGTTTTCTTTAAACCAATAGCATTATTTTAATGAAAATATTAAGAATAAAAATGTTATTTTATAATTTCATCAGTACGGTCAGTAATTTTGTCATTAACTGCACATCAGAAAGGCCTGGAAAGTTTTACTATATTTACAGAAACACTTTTTGTTTTTACTGATATTTGAAATTTCTGTATAATATTATCCCAATAGCAACTGATTGGCTCATAAGCTGAATTTATCATTTCCCACTTTCTAATAGTAAACACAGCTTTCTTCTTTAGATGTTTATAAATTGACCATCAATAATGTCTAACATAAACAATTTAATGGTTTTGTATTGATTATATTATGTGAGCATGAGTTAGCTTGGAAATAAAATATAAGATGCTGACATTTTAATAGATTGGAAGAGGTGGAGGGAATAATGCTCACTGGGAACAACTCACTCTAAGTCTGAATTGCTACTCTGCTTGGTGATTTAATAGAAAAGAAATATTTACATTTTGGAGAAGATAAAGGTCATTCTTACATGAAAAAAGACGCTGCAGAACAATTCAATACCAATATCATATAAAAATATAACCTATAAGATGGCAGCTGCAATATAACTCTCCCATCACATGCACACACAAGTCTACAAGGCATCCCTCTGCACCAAACATTTGTCAATTATTGCATGAAAGTGAGCAAAGTGGCATAATTTTCTTTGCATTTAAGTCAGAACAGAATGCACTGACAGCTACATTACTTTAGATGGCAGCAACTTCACTGCACTTCCTCACCTTTTTTCATGCACTTTATTAGCCGAAACGGGGACAAAAGGTTCCTTGTAGCACGCCCATCAGAGCTCCTGCAGCTGAAACAAAGGTCGTACCTGTATGAGGTGAAGTTGTCATAGGATCCCACAGTGTAGTGTCTGAACAGTCTTTTATTGCGGTCCTCCCTGGTCTCTGTGGGACAGAAGAAAGGCCTAGTTACCTACTTACGCTGGGAACAATTGAAAGTGTTTTCTATTTTTCTTGATATCGTAGCGACAACAGGATATTTGGAAACGCTCAATACAATTTATGCAGCCTTTTTTTCATGGATTTGCATAAGTGTTGGTAGTTGTATATACACTGCCTAATTATGGTTTTAAATCAGAGTATTTAACAAACAATAATAAAACTAGGGTCTGATATATATTGTTTTGGAGGCATAAACGAAAAGTCAGCCGACACATTCGTTATCATTCTAGCATCCTTCAAGCCCTTACACAACCACAAATGTTGCAAAAATCAATGTTCTTTTTTTTTTTTTACCATTTTTTCCACCACAATATCCAATTTTAGTTAAGCATATTAATATTATGTGAGCATAATTTATTTCGATAAGCAGAGAGAAAGAAATCAAGCTACCACAGAGAATTACGATGAGCATTCCTCATTAATCATACCATAAAAGGATATAATTCCTCCATGCTACCTTTTTGGCTTTTGAAAAGTAACATAATTGCATATTTAAAACCAGATTTTTTTTTTTCAATAAGCAAGTGCTTTAGAATTTCAGCTTGTTTCGTTTACAGCATGTTTTGTCTGTGGCTTCAGTCAGTATGTGGATTTGCTCTACGTACAGGCTGATAGAGATCAACGCATTCTTCCCATCCTGATAATAAAGGCTGCATCTGCCCTGAACAGTAATTTGCTGACTAAACACCACACACCCCCTTGAGCCTACACAGAAGCTCTTTAAATGGGAGAGGATGTGAGAGTAGGGTCATGCTGGCAGGTATTTGAAAGTCACAGTATGTTGCAGTAAATCTGCAATAAAAACCCAGTCACACATCTACTTTTTTTTACCTGCTCTAACAGACTGCACATAAAGGATTGTGGTTTAAAAATGAAAACTGAAACCCACAGTTAGGCATTGTGACTTTATTATCATGGCTCTTATCTTCTTTCAAAAGGAAATAACTAGACGTTATTACATTATGATATTTTTCTAAACCTCTTAGTAGGTTCTAAATTCTTGATTTTTATAATATTTATGTTAATCTGATTAAAAGTGTCTGTCTAAAACTTGTGTCATTTAGATCATCGCCACGTCATCTCAGAAGTTTAAGAGTCTTTGGTTTGATTGATGTATGTGGATATGCAACTAAACACCACATATACCATCTATTACGACTTTATAAACAGTACACAATAAAACAAACAAAACAAGACAAAAGAAAAAAGAAACAGGCGAATAGGCTGGCAGGAAGGAGACAGACAGAACCGATTGGCATAGTGACCCATAGTTTCCCGACTATGCACTCTCACCACAGTAACATAACTGTACTGTCTATGTATTATTAATCTCACCACCAAGCAGTGAAAAAAACTGTTGATATGTGCGAGATCGGTGCAACACTTCCTGCTCATGTTAAAGGAAACACTTTACATGTTTGCTGATCTACAGAGAAACCAGGGTTTATTTCTGACCTTGCATAGAAGAAACAGTCAGGTGGCAAAGAGCATCTTCCGCATCAGCTTTTGAATGAAATTACATATTAAACTTTTTTCATAGCTTTTTTTACTACCATGCTGGTGCTTTTAAAGCACACGTGAATGCTTCAAACCAGAATGGTGTGAATAAAATCTGCCCTTTATCTTGTTGATACTCAACCCGTTAAATTTAGTTTCAAAAGTAAAGTGACCTATAATTAATGAACCGACCTCAGAGCTTATCTATTTAGCTATGATCAGACAGCTATTTAGTGCTACTTCTTCCAATTATGTCTGGTGGGAAACAAGAAATTAGAATAGAGGGCCGCGCCGTTTAATGGTTGTCTGACTTGATTAGACAAAAGTCGAGTAGATAGCAAAAGTATTAATATGGAAAATCATTATTGAAAAATTATGAGATAAGAAAAGAAAAACACATGTAGCAGATTACTAATACCACTAACTTTAGTTAAGAAAAAAGGGTAAATGTCTTACATGGCAAGGTTTTTATTTATATAGATACTATTTCTTTAACCAATTACGGAAAGTGTTTATTTTCTAAAAAACAGCCTGTGCAAGGTAAACGAAGTAAGACAAAAAAAAAAAAATCTAAGGATTCCATGTTTATTATGTAAAATTAAATACAACTACAAACAAAAACTTCCAGGTAGGGGAACACACAGCAGAAGCAATAATAGTCATAGTGATTAAGAGTGGCAATGTAAGACTTTTCTGTCAAATATAGAAATAGCTTGGCACCATCATAAAATAGCTGCTTAAGGTTTACTGATTCAGTCTATAATCATAATTAATAACAAATAATTAACTAAAAAAGTGTCAAAACAATTTCCTAACAACAAAGCATGTTTTAAACTAACAGGTTACTTTGTGTCTGATCTGGGGGATGAAGACATCACATTTTATTAGCACAGCCAGGGGGAAGCTGTAATCAAGGAGAAGGTATAATTAGTTGAGAAAGTTACAGAAGAGAGATTAACCATGCCTAACTTTCTCACATTTTATAAATCAAGACAGCTGATCATTCAGCAGTGAATGTAATCAAATAAAAGGCTTTGCCTGAAAGGCAAGGGTGGGGAGGTGGGGGCCAAGAAAAAAGAAAATAAGCAAATGAGTGTGAATGCGTGCCTTGACAGGGCTGTGTGTGCATTGAATGCATTTGTGTGTGTTTGTGTGTGTGTATAGTACAGGTGTGTACGTGGAAACCATGAGATCAGATGCAGTCTAAAAGTGTGAAATGTGGCTCATTCTTCAAAACTGTCATGTATTCTGTACAGCCCAGGAGCATCTAAAAGCAGGGCTCTGATAGCAGCCATAACCTCAACGGCGGTGTCATTCATCACACCCATACCCAGAGGATGGAGACAAATGGACATCACAAAGGGTGTTCACAGCAATTAAAATACCATTATTAATTCTAATATATAGACATGATTGTGCACTTATATTCCTAATCTTTATGGTTATATTAAGAGTTTTAATACTCCAACCCCTGCACACACATGCCTGGATAAAGGATGTCAGAATGCTAGTTTCTTATGCAACCACTTTAAATCCTGAATAACTCTAAACTGCACTATTAGTACACATATTTTAAATTTTTTAATTTTTTACAGTGTTTAAGAAGAAAACCTGTACCAATGTTTCTAACTGTAGATTATGTGTTTGACTTTTCTATTTTGCTTTTCTCAGTAACTTGCTGATGTATTTTCCTTCTGGTATTTAATAAAATAGACCTTAATTTTTTTCCTTTCATCTGGTTGATCCTAATCATCCGAATTTAGCATCAGGGGCAGGGTAAATTTTTCTGAGAAATACATGAGGTCCACATTCACAGCTGGTCTCAAAGTGGACTTAAAAAAAAAAACTAAGTTTCAAGAAGAACAACATTTCCATCATGCAATGTTAAACACTCCTCGGAAAACGCTGGACAACATTTTCTCTTTAGCTGGGGTTTTAGTGCATTTTCGATATTTTAAAATGGCATAGCGATTTGCTTCTTAGCGAAGTTCCACTGAGTGGCTTGTTGTCCTATCAAAATACAATGAATACGTTTTTAAATAGGTTGCCCTTCTTTAACTTCTGATAAAACAAAACAGAAGATTTTCGCAACTGATATAAAAACGTTGGTAACCAGGAGAGATAAATTTAAATCTAAACTATACAAATGTGGCAAACTTACATGAGGATTTTTGTAATTAAGTCGTATAGATGGTTGGAAATTGACTGTATGTCAAAATCCTAATTGCAGAGCTATACATGTATGTGTGATCATGAATTGCCTCTCAATATTTCATTTAGATTTATGGCAAGAAAAACTGGCAGGCCTGGGAGGAATTTACCCCCTCTCTAACAGGTGCTGTTTATTTTTGTACTTCCTATATTCTAAATTACCTGAATGTATTGCTTTTGTTTGGTGAAGGTGAGTTGTAATGTAAATTTTTTTTCTAGGGATATAGTTTAGTACAAATGTTTTTTTTTTCTAACTGTAAATTAAAATGTTTCCACCCCTTAATTAGTCCTGGTAGGAGCCAATGCTTTAAAAGCCAGGTGATTTAAATCACAAGGAAGCCCTTCCCCCTGTTTCTTTTTGAATGCAATTGCAAAAAAATGTTTAAAGAACTACATAAAGGAAAAAAAAAATAGAGCTCTACAATTTCTGGATTTTGTCTGATTTTTAAACGCAAACCAACAAGGCCCAAAGACTAATTTAAATAAAAACCATGTCATCATTCACAAAAAAAAGATAGAAAATAAAGCCTAATTGCTAGATAGAAAGACTGATAATTGATCCACTCATTTTATCAATTCCTTTTCAGGGGACTGGGCAGTTAAAATGTTATTTTGAGGAAAAAAAACTCAAAGTATTTCTGATAATTTTGAGTATCATCAGAGATGGATTTTAGTTTGTTTCCATAGTGGAAAATGTCCCAACCAATACTCTATATTGAGCAGAAAGGGAGCTTTTTTTTTAAACCACAACAGTGTTGATACAGGGCTAATACAATGTCAGATGAGGATTTGCGTTATTAATTTAGATGTGATGAACAAAAGCTTGACAAACATATTTGCACATTGAAAATTAACATGTGGTACTGCTCAAATTAAACACCAAATCTCTGCTAAAAACATTTTACGTGGAGAATTCTACTAAGCATCTAAAAATCTAAATAATCTTAATAATAATTAAGACTTTTAAGCCAAATGTATTTAGGTTTATATATAGATTTATACTGTTTGGCTGTGAATAATTTATTGTTGAGTTGTTTGGTTATGTAAAAATAACTTACTTGCTTTTCTAAGGAATTAGAAAGTCTAAAGTTCACTAAGTAAAAATCCTTTAGGATAAACAAGCCCACTCGAGATCCTAAGAGCTTTTTAAGACCTGGGTAAACAAAAATTAAGCAAGGCTTCCTCTAGAAAGACAAACAGAGGGACCTCATTTAGCAAACTAGTTTTCTTCTAATTCGCACAGATGATGCCTCATAAAAAATACGTTTAAAAAAGAGATTTAAAACATTGTTACGGTGTAACACATCAAATCATACTTGCTACAGGACAATATCATGATTTCAGTCAGTATGTTAACAAGCTACACGTCTGCTGCATATTCTTCTTTTTTAGCCCAATGAGTTTCTTTATTCAGGACAGATGTTAACTCTCCTATTGCCCTTGTCTGAAGGGCGCACGAGCTACACACCTCTCTCTCTCTCTCTCTCTCTCAAACACAAACACTTTCACACGCATAGATAAATGAGAAAACAAACTAAAACGGTCAGACAGCGAGACCTGCTGAATGAAAATTAACCTCAGGTGGCTTAACCAGATAAAGTTACGCAGAAACATTCACGTGCATTGGCATGACAACACACACTCGCCAGGGGAGCTTTATTGACTTTTTGATTGCATCCTTCAACACAGTTGCAAATCGCAACTATCTTATGCTTTCGCAGCCGCTTTGTTCATCCTTCGCGCTGGTTGACCTCCAAAGCTCGGTGGATAAAGTGTAGACAATACAGAGACCCCCATGCCTTGAAAACTAAAATAGTTTTTAAAATAATTAAGTTAAAAATGTTGGACCTTTCTTTGAGCTATACAACTGTCAATGAGATGGGGGTATGTGAGCGGAGAAAGGCCAAATCCTTTGTCTCATAATGTTCAAAATGTGGTGTGCAGGTGGAGGCAAGGCTTCCTTAGGGCAGCTATGAGTGCGTTTTTACATTATAAAAATGGAAGTTTAATGGAATCATTTATTTGCTCATCCATTAAATACCAATTAAAAGGATTTACTCTTTCTTATAGTACTTTCTTGTTTCATGGAAGATTTTAAAAAATACACTTTTAGAGACCAACTATTATCGTAAACCAGTTCTGAGAAGAGCATGACATTATTGTTTGTTAGCTTTGATCTTAGTATGTCAATCAGAATAATTCTTTATTGTATTTTTGTTTTTAGTTTTTGGTTGTTTACAATTACATTTAGAAGGAAGCAGTTTTGACATGTTTTTGGGATTCATATTCGAAATAGAAGTCTACTTAGTATCTACATAATCTTCTTTATCATGTATTAATAGATAATGTAAAAAAATGTCCAAAATGTTATATTGGTGAACTGTATTTTTTTATTGTTTTTGCTTCGTAAACAATTAAAAAATTAGTTCACAAAACCTAGATTTTTATAGATTGTACAAACATTTAGCATTAAAGCCCGGTTGGACACTGATTCAGAAACTGTTAACTGAAACTGTTGACGAGACCAACATCACCGTTTCACTGATTTCTTGTCACAGCAGCCGATTCTGTGCTTGCTGTAACGTAAAGCTAATGATTGGCCATGAGTGACCCTTTGCAATTGTTACCTTGAAATATCTCAGGTTGTAAGGGTTAGAAAATTGTCAACATTAACTTTTCCCCTGAATTACAAAAACAACAAAAAAATTCACAAAAAATATAAATAAATAAATAAATAAAAAGGAAAACCTAGCTTTCAAACATTTCACATTAAGGAGTGAATAATTAAACAGGTTGATCTTTCACAGTGACTTGTTAAATTTCTACAAACAATTAACTAATGAACAATTAATTATGTAATCGTTATTTTTGATCCTACTGCTCCATTTACAAATAGGGCAGTTTTGTTCTAACACAGTATTTTGCTTTAAGCAAATAAAGACACTGTCATTGTAAATGGTGATGCTTCATTAGTAAAACCAGCTTTTAATAAAACAGACAAGATTTACTAAAGCCAACACTACATTATGAGTCATTACTGCTTTCAACTGAGAGGATTTAAATAAATATAAATACTCTAAAACAAAATACACTTTTTTACTAGGGAAACTAGTAGATCACTATTCTCAAATAAAATTAATTACTGCAGAATTACTTAAGAATTAATTACTACCGGTCAAAATGTTGAAGAGGAGTTTTCTCTTGATTCATTGCCTATTATATGCCTTTATCATATAAAGGACTTGGAACTGCCTTCAAGTTGAAATGTGCTTTATAAATCATCCAAACATGACAAGTTTGTGACAAGTTTGTGATTTTTTTATGTGAATAAAATGTGACCATTTATTTGGGTAAAACACTGTAATAAATACAAAATGGGTAGAAATGTATACACAGCAAACCTCTTTCTTTCTGATGGCATAATAATTTTTTGAACAGGTTATCACATCATTTTCAATATATCAGTATTGTGATTTGTACTTAATGAAATTTCAAAATTAAACTTGCAATTTCAAATAAAACAAATAAAAGATAAAGACAGGAACAGCAATCCAAAATTATGTTTAAATTATACAGCTTCAATAGGACAGCATCTTAAAAGTGTAATATGCATCCTGACGACTAAAGGAATCAGGTCAGTGTGTTTTCAAGTAAATTACAGATTGAAGGGTTGCTTACCCCCGTACTGCTTACGACACCTGAAACTACTTGGCTGTGTCTTCACAACTCTTACTACTCCATCAATCCTACTACAAACCACGAGAACCGAGACCATGACTGGACAGCAGTCCATTCTTCATCTGTAGTCACCCAATTTCCACAAGGCTTTGTCTCTTTTAAAAACTTCCCAATCGTCCTGCATGAATCAATCACAATTACTGTCTTCCGGTTCATCTTTGTCTTTAGACAATTAAAAGCACCCTGGGGAAGTCAGTTTCATGTAGACAGCTATTAAAAGTTCCTTAGAACCATTTCCTGTTAAAAGATTGGCACTTTTATTTCTTTTAAAATTAGAGAAACAACTTCCAAGACAAATGGCATTGAAAATGTGTCAATGTTTTAGACCGTAATGTCCAATTCTTCCATACCCTCGAGCTAACAAGTCCACATATATTTCCCTAATCAGTAAAATCGAGAGGGTTTTTAAAGATTTGCACCAAACCTGACTCTTGGGGAGAACAGAAGAAAAGAGAGTTCCTATCAGGATTGGACATGGCTTTGTAAAGAAATTATTTATGTCAATTCCATCACAATCAGGTTTTGAAACAGACTTACAGTCATGGAAATGCGTAATTATCAAAAGATGTTCAATACT